>CAUYQV010178241.1:0-29335 GCA_963574575.1 Galagoides demidoff
CCTCCAACTCCTGGGCTCAAGCGAGTCTCCTGCCTCCGCCTCCCAAGTAGCTGGGACCACAGGCGCCCGCCACAATGCCCGGCCATTTTTTGGTTGCAGCCATCGTTGTTGTTTGGCGGGCCTGGGCTGGGGATTCGAACCCGCCACCTTAGGTGTACGTGGCTGGCGCCTTAGCCGATTGAGCCACAGGTGCCGAGCCACTTCCCAAATCTTTATTGTTGCTCCCTCTACCTCTTAAATCAGTGTTTTTCAACCTTTTAAAAAATCTCACAGCATATATGAACCTATAGTTAAACTTCCATGGCACACTTAAATTATGTGGATCAGAGAAAGAGTAAAAAAAAAAAAGAATATACTTCCTGTGCTTTGAATTTCTTTTGAAAATACTTAATGATCTTAAAAAATTTTCATGGCACACATAAGATCCTGTCATGGCACACCACTAGGCAGAAAATCACTGTCCTAAATAAACCACTCGCATGCAAATCCTTGTCTCACGCTCTGCTTCTAGGGGAGCTCAAAATAAGACACTCCCCATCCCCAAGCTCCACATAACTCCTGAGCTTAGAAGATAAGTGAGAGAAATAGAGGAAGCCATGGGAAATCCCAAGTTTTGCCTGACGTTTACTATTATCCCTACCAGTCACGGCCTGGGAAATCCGAAGACTCATCAACACACGCCCATAGGGCAGAGCTTGATAGCCTGGGCTGGTTTTTTACTGGGCTCTTAAACCCCAACCCATCTGGGAAGATGAGCAGTCTTGGGCTATCTCTCAGCCTGTTGGACTGGGAATCTATTTCTTGAAAATGGGTGAGAACCGAGAATTAATGTTAATTGGCCAGGTACAACAAATGGGCTATTCTGGGAGATATGATAAAATCAAAACAAAAATCAACAACAGCAAAACCTTCTTGGCTAGACCTTGTTATCCTTATTTAGACAAACTTTTTTTTTCACTTGTATGGCAATATTTGAGTATATTTAAACATCAGCAAAAGAGGTTTAACTTCTCCATTTGTCTTGGAGAATATCATGCAGTTTCCTGGAACCTGACCATAAACAAGCATACTAAGAATTCTGGCTCAGGATATTTTTGTAGAAAGTAAGGAATTCTATGAAGAAATACTACACTACTTACACAATCCCCGGAATGTTTTTAAATTAACTTCAGCTGCGGAGACAGCGATTTTCTGATTAATTTGATCAATGGAGCCAGCAAGATATATAATGTATTAAAGAAACTTTGGGCAATTCAGCGTTTAGCTCAGACTCCCACATTTCGGGGCCTCCTGCCCACAGGGACTTGCTCACCTACCTTGACACCTCCCTGCCTCAGACTGGGCTCCCTGATCCTCATCTATACCAAACATTGTTTAGGATGAGGCATCTGAGGGATGCGAGAGAGAGAGACACAGAGACAGAAGCTAGACAGCCCATCTAGACCTTCCAAGGTACCAGAGGATGTTGGAGGGATCAGTTCAGTCCAAAATTTGGCATTCTCTTTCTAAGTTGACAAATTTCTCTTTATCACTCCAGTTTCCTCAGGTTCCCTGGGGCTGTGTTAATCTAGCCCAATGCATAAGAGCTCACTTATGTGATCTGATATCTTTTACATTCCAATGATTGATACTATGCCTTAACCATTCATCTTTGACATTCCAGAATGCACTGGCCCAATTTTATACATGTAAACAAATACATGCTTCCCAAATGTGAAACTAAATGCAGTTCATATTGACCGCTTTGTAAGTCTTTTTTTGTATAAATGGATTCACACAGAAGGGAAAAAAATAATGTGTACTAGACTTTAGGAAGAGCAATGGCTCTGGAGATACTACTGCGTTGATCATAACAGGCTATTATTATCTCAAAATCTCAGTGACTGAACACAGTGATAAACCCAGTAAAAGTTTATTTTTTTCCCTGCCTCATAGTCCAAGGTATGTTTGAGAGACTCTGGTGCATGCCTCTGGCCGAGCCTCCATCCATCTTGAGATGCTCACATCTCCCTCCAGGTATGAATACTCTTTATTCAAAAGCTGATGGAAAAGGAGCATATCAAGAATCCCATGGGGGGCTTTGTGAGTTAGGCTTGGAGATTGGCCACATCATGTCCACACACATGCCATTGGCCAAAACTAGTCACGCGGCCTCAACTAACTGGCAGCTGGGAAACATGGTGTTAGTTTTGTGCCCAGGAGATATAGAAACAGATTTGGTGAGCATGTAACTTTCTCTCCCACAATTGTTAAATCGCAACATACGAAAACACAGCTATGTGGTCT
This sequence comes from Galagoides demidoff, assembly GCA_963574575.1. Classification (NCBI taxonomy): domain Eukaryota; kingdom Metazoa; phylum Chordata; class Mammalia; order Primates; family Galagidae; genus Galagoides; species Galagoides demidoff. The sequence goes on from CAUYQV010178241.1 coordinate 2,287, forward strand.
TTTGTAACATATAAAAATGGTGATTTCATATGGTTTAGCTTAATAGTTTATGTCCTTTATCCAGAATACTCACAACCAGGTATTTAAGGCAAAGCATTATTGAATTAATGATAGGAAAGCTAATGAGTGGGCCTGGAATTAGAGCAAAGGGCAGGTATGTGTAGCAGGAGAGGATCCTGGGAAAGGAATCCGAATCATTTGTTAACATTAACTTGGAACAGTTTCTCAAGAACTGGGCAGAAACTGAAAGTTAAAGCTTTTTTAGAGCAGTTTTTAAAAAAATGTTACAAGATGGCTCGGCACCTGTGGCTCAATTGGCTAGGGCATCAGCCACGTACACCTAAGGTGGCGGGTTTGAATCCCCAGCCCGGCCCGCCAAACAACAATGACGGCTGCAACCAAAAAATGGCCGGGCGTTGTGGCAGGCGCCTGTGGTCCCAGCTACTTGGGAGGCGGAGACAGGAGACTCGCTTGAGCCCAGGAGTTGGAGGTTGGTATGAGCTATGATGCCATGGCACTCTACCCAGGGGGATAGCTTGAGGCTCTGTCTCAAAAAAAAAAAAATGTTACAAGATAAATTGCTGTTATTGTCAATATCCTGCTTCCCTGTACTGGATTCCTTTGTCCCCCTGGCTAATATTATTTCAACTTAAAAAAACAATGTATATATTAATAATTAATTTTCTTTTTACCTATAATTTTAAACAGGTGCATATGTTCATTTTCAAAAAAAAATTGGCACGCATAGAATACAGAACTGGATTCTTGATGAAATAAATCAATTTCTTCTGACATCTAGAAATAAGCAAGTTAATAATTAGCAATTCAATCTACTAATAATTTTTCCTCTTTAAACTATGTTTCCATTTTTATGACCAGAGGCAGAATTTGGTGATTAAACCAGTAAAATCCCAATTTGAGGCTATTTCCCAAAGCTGGATGACTACACGGGCCTCACACCCATTAATTCCAAAAGCATGTTGCTCATTTATGAATTCCCGTGTTTCTCTGATGGTTTTTCCTACAGTGGCCTTTCATGCAGCTTGGTCTCTTTCAGGAAATATGCACAAAGCATGTTGCATCCACACAGCGGCTGGAGGCTGAAGGATGTTTTCAGATTTGTATAGTTGTCTGAATAGCAAAATCCATCTGTAGTTCTCAATCATGAGTTGAGTTGATTCTTAAACAGCTAGTGATTCCATTTTTTACACAAATGACCAGAAGGCTAGATCTGATGGCAGATTTCTCCTCTCTTCCAACAGAGCTGTGATACTAAGATGCAGTTATGACTAGGAAGGGAATTCCTTAAAATGGATACTTCATTCATAAATTTTTGCTGGCCCAAGTGTTAGTCATTAACATTTTGGAGCGCTTTATAAGTGGCACTTTATACAACATCAAAAATGATGACTTGGGGGAAATTAATACACCTCGTATTTCTGAGTTTCACCTTTTCACCTGAAGGCAGGCATATGAAAGCAATAAAGCTCAAGAAAAAGAGGATTTCTCTGGAGAACTGTGGTAATGTGCAAACAGTGTATGAATTTCATCTTCGGGTAACTTTCTCCCGTTAGTTAACCCCAGGTGGCATACTTTACAATCCAAAATAATTGACTTTGACCAGTACGTAGGAAATAGGTTTGGCCACCTGTACCAAGGCCCCTGGGCTGGTTTCTAATTAGGCTTTTAAAAAGTATCAGATTTCAACAAATCTCAAATTTGTTTTGGTGTGATTTCACATCTAACTGTTTTCAAAATCTTGTTGGAGCGTAGTGAGCTCAACCTACTTCTATGGGGGCTGGATTATGTATCACAAAGGCCTTGATACTCCAATGGCTTGAAATCCTTCTATAACTCTCTGGAGCCTACAGGACGGACAGAATGTTCTCCATGGACACAGATCCTTCCCTTCTGGCTCCTGCTCATCTTCCTGCTCCCTCTTCACCCTCCCCATTCCCTGTGCTACCCCCTCACTCCCCTACTCCTAACACACACCGCTGTGTGTGCTCAAATTTGCAGGCTACCAACTTCTCATGTTCTTAGTAGCCCACCCTTGACAAAGCTGTTTTCTCCACCTGGAATGCCTTCCCCACCATATCGCCTCCTCCTATGTCACCTGCATAAGTTCCACCAGTCACCAGAATTCATATAGGGTCCCAAATTCTCCAGAAAACCCCTCACTCACCCATTGCAACCTAATGACTCCTGTATCTTCCCCTGCCTCCTGAAGACCTACCCTTCTGGTAAAGGTCATATGTCAGAGTGTAATTATCTGTTTACTTACCCATCTTTGCCCCCAAGACTATAGGTTCCTTGTGGGCAAGGGCTACTCGCATATACCTCCTATAGCCCTAGTGCCTACCATAGTACCTGACTGTATAGTGACCTAATTTGGGGTAGACAGATGGATAGATGAATGGGTGAATAGTTTGGGGAAGTGTGTTTCTATCTGGATTCTAATATCAATAAAATACTCAGTTTTTCTTGGCCTTAGTTTCCTCATGTGTAAAATGATAGTTGGAACTGAATGACATCTAAGGTCACTTTCCTTATGATGAAATGCTATGATCATCTCCCCTTCCACTGAAAATTTATTCCTATAAGCATAAAGTAAAGTTATAGGGAAACCTTGGCAACTATGAGTGTGCCTTGCAGACCTCCAACTGCAGGGGGCGTAATTGACCGAGGACCCCCAACTACTCTGCTCTTGGAAATCTATCACCACTTTGAAGTGAGGCCACAACACCCACAGGTTTTTCCCACCAATGACCAAGCTCAGCAGGGATGCTCAGGCAGGCCCTTTTGTGGGAAACATGGCTCTCCTTTGAAGGTTGACACATCTAATAATATTAATCCTACTACTGGAACTAATAGAAGCAATCAGGGAACATTTAGTGTGCTGTCACTGTTCAAAGCCCTTTTATTATCACAGACACCTTTAAGGTAAAGACTTTTGTTTTCCACATTTTAGAAATGAGATAACTGAAGCATAGAAAGGTGAAGTTACTTGCTAAAGGTCAGAGAGTTAATGTATAGTAAAGCCAGAATTCAAAACCAGGAAGGAGCTAGGCACAGTGACTCACCTGTTGTAATCTCAGCACTCTGGGATTGCTAGGCCAAGGCAGTTGGTTTGCTTTAGCTCAGGAGTTCAAACCCAGCCTAAGCCACAGCAAGACCCTGTTGCTCTTCGTATTCCTCATCTAGATTCCTCATTCCAGAAACATGGCACTGCCTCCTACCTGACAATGTATCCGTCTCATGCTCCACTTGCAATTGACTGGAATATGAGCTGTGCAAGAGCAGAGATTTTCTTATTTTCCTCTTGTTGCTGGTGAACTCTGGAAAACAGCCAAGTTCCTGATACATTGTACGTGCTCAGTAAATATCTGAGAGCAAGTAAATGAATAAAGCAATGACCAAGTCTTTTGTTTCCACGTTGATTCCATTCATTTATCCCCATCTCTGCTGCTGCTGCTCTGGGCCAAGCAACCTGAATCTATCTTCCAAGCCAACCGGCATCCTTTCTTCCATTCTGCCTGCCTCCAATCTGTTTCCCAGACTGCTTCCAGAATAATGTTTTTTCAAAAAGAAAATCTTATCAAATGTTAAATAAGTTTCATACTTAAAATCCCTTTAGTGCTGTCCTACTGCCATTGAGATAGAAAACTTCAAAACCCTATAGCTCTTGCCATAGTGTAGTGGTTATCAAATTTTCCTAAAGCCCCAAAGCCCTAACTTGACTCACAAGACCTTCTGTGATGTAGCTTCTGCCCACCTCACAAGGCTCATCCCTCCCCAGCCAACTTCCTCTCTCTGGTCTTCTACCGGTTTCTCAAGCACAAGCATGGCATCTCTTAGGCTGCATGTGGTTGACCCTTGTCATCTTAAGTCTAAGGAGGGCATAAAGATTGTACCTTCAAAAAGAAGACCTTGGACTCCTTAGATTGGATTATGTTTCTTTGCTTTAAGCTTCTACGGCAGACTTAATATGTTTAGTCCTCTATGACACTAACACCTTTGTCTAAAGGCTCATGAGTTGGGGACCCTGTCTGCCAGGGTTACCTTCATATCTCTCCCACCTAGCACAGTGCCCAGTACTTAGTTAATGCTCTATTGAGGATTATACTGGGGTTTTTGGCATCAGGAAACAGGTAAGTCCCTTCCTATTGGGTTAGGGGAGCATATTACTTGCATCTCTAAGATTTTGTTGCTAGATTGAAATCTAATGAGATGAGTCCCACAGTCCTTATAAAAATATGGAATTAAAATCCCGTAGGCAATTCCTTCAAATGGGAGCTTTGGGGGAAAAAAATGAGAAATAAAATCCCATAGGCAGAATTTTTCCCTTTACAGCTTTCCTGTTTATTGTGTTTCCGTTTTAAATCCAACTCAAATGTCACCTCCCCGGTAACATCTTCCTCCTCTTTCCTGGGCAAAGTTAGTTCCTCCTTCCATTTGCTCCCCAAACATCGGCTTCATGTTGTTAAAGGTAGAGGTGAAAGCAGATGTGAGGACTTTGTCAAGATTTCTTACAGACATTCACTGTTAAAAAAAAATGGGCTCTCTGAATATTGACATGGAAGGTTTTTTTCCAGAGTGAGAAAAAGTTACATTACCTTGTTCACCAAAGTACAAGGATAGTTGTTTTTAATGATTAATTTCAATCTTGTCCTCAAATATTAAGGACATCAAAACAAATAAACCAATTAAAAGTGGTCAAAGGACCTGAATAGACATTTCTCCAAAGAAGGTATACAAATGGCCTATAAACACATGGAGAATGCTTAACATTAGCCATCAGGGAAATGCAAATAAAAATCAAAAGATTCTGCTTCTCAAGCACTAGGTTGGCTATGATTCTTTTAGAAATGAACAATAGTGTTGGTGAGAGTGTGGTGAAATTGGAACATTTTCTCATAGATTGATGGTGGGAATGTGAAATGATGCAGGATTTTTGGAAAAAATCTGGCAGTTCCTCAAAATGTTAAACATAAACTTAACATATGTCATAGTCCAGGCTGCTATAACAAGTTATCATACATTGAGTGGCTTAGGAACAATAGAAATGTATTTCTCACAGTTCTGAAGGCTGGCGGTTCAAGGTCAGGGTGCCAACATGGTCAGGTTGTGGTGAGGACTGTCTTTTGGGTTGCAGACTAACAACTTCTCAAGCTAGCTGGCTTTCTGACCTGTTCTTATAAGGGCACTAATCCCATTCATAAAGGCTCCACCCTCATGACCAAATTGCCTCCCAAAGACCCCACTTCCAAAAACCATCACATTGAGATTACAGTTTCAATACATAAAATTGGGGGGACACAAACATTCACTTCATTGTACCATATGACCCAGAAATTCCACTTCTAGGTATATTCCCCAAAGAAATGAAAACATATGCACACACAAAAACTTCTGCACCAATGCTCACAGCAACCTTATTTGTAACGGCTAAAAGGCAAAAACAACCCAAACACCCATCCACTGATGAATGGATAAATAAAATGTGGTATATTCATGCCATGGAATATTATTCAGCAAGCTCTTTCTCAGAGCATTGTAATAATATGTACCATGTTGTCCTATACCATAATGCAGTGATTTTCAACCATTGTGCCACGAGAGGATCTTAGGTGTGCCATAAAAACTTTTAAAGATTATTAAATTGTTTTTGAAAGAAGTTCAAAGCACAATAAGTATATTCTTTTTTTTACTCTTTTTTTTTTTTCTGGCTCAACATAATTTAAGGGTGCCAGGGAAGTTTAACTATAGGTTCAAGTGTGCTATGAGATAGAAAAGTTCGGAAAACGCCGGTTGTAATACATCTGTATACAGTAGGCTGTGACCTTAAGAGCAGAGGCCAGGTCCTTTTCATCATTGTACTCTCTGTGCCTAAGAAAGCACTTGGAACATAGCAAGCCCTCAATAAGTGCTTAGCTTGAAAGCAGTAATTAACTTGCATAAAATTCAGACCTATTGCAGAAAGCACAAGGGAAAATGTACCTGCCTTTGTCTGTTAAAGAGCCCAGGAAACAGCTTTACAGTGTATTTAATATATGTGAAGAAACAGTCACAGCCCTCCACAGAACATTCAACACAAGCCTTTTCTTCCAAAGCCTGGTAGCAACCCTGTTCAACACCAGGACAGTAAGTATACAAATAAGCAGCGACCTTTATCTGTGCCTACACCATTTAGGGACACTTGGTGGGTGGCCTAGGCCTCTGAGTGAGGGGTCATCAGGCTACAGCTCTCAGGCCAAGGCTGGGTTTGGTACAATCAATCCTCTTTGTATACAGCCTGTGTACTAAGATGGTATTTATTTATTTATTTTTGAGACGGAGTCTCTGTCATTCTGGGTCAAGTGCCATAGCCTTAGCCTAACTCACAGCAACTTCAAACTCCTGGGTCTAAGTGATCCTTCTGTCTCAGCCTTCCAAGTAGCTGGGACTACAGGTGCCTGCCACAACACCTGGCTAATTTTTCTATTTTTAGTAGAGATCAAGCCTTGCTCTTCCTCAGGCTAGTCTCCAACTCCTGAGCTGAAGTGATCCTCCCACCTCAGCCTCTCAGAGTGCTAGGATTACAGGCATGAACCATTGCACTGTGCCAGATTTTCATTTTTTTTCGAAGACAGAATCTCACTTTGTTGCCCTTGGTAGAGTGCTGCAGCATCACAGCTCACAGCAACCTCCAACTCTTGGCTTAAGCAATTCTCTTGCCTCAGCCTCCCAAGTAGCTGGGACCACAGGCGCTCACCACAGCACCTGGTTATTTGTTGTTGTTGTTGTTGTTGCAGTTTGGCTGGGGCCAGGTTCACACCCACCACCCTTAATATATGGGGCCAATGCCCTACTCACTGAGCCACAGGTGCCACCCCGGTTTTTCATTTCTAAATGGTTGATGATGAATCAAAAAGAGAATACTATGTTGTGGCACCTTTAAAGTCTATGATAGTCAAATTTAGGTGTCCAGAAATAAAGTTTTATTGGAACACAGTCACACCCATCTGTTTACTATTTCCTATGACTGCTTTTGTGTTGGATAGAGACTTTATGGCCCACAAAGTCTAAGATATTCACCATCTGGCCCTTTACAGAAAATGCTGGCCAATCTGTACTCTACAGTAGAAGAGTTTAGCAAATTGTGTTAACCCAGAGGCCATGTGGAATGAGAAGGAGCCCTGGGCTACAGTCCCTCACACCTGGCTCTGCTGGGGCTGTGACTCCAATCCACTGGGCTGGAGTTACCTCTGTATAACATGAGAGGGCTTCACTGAAGGATTCCAGAACCCTATTAGCTCTTAATCATCTGCAGTGTGTGGTGATTTCAGTCAGTTCATTGATTCCCAAGTGGCCAATGGGGTAAAGGCACAGACCTCTTGTCTGGAATGAGGCCATAGGGCCAGGGAGTCACATTACCACACTCAGCACAGAAACAGACGCAGAACTGGTTAGCCACTGAGCCTGTACAGAGGAGATTTGAAACCTGGCACTCTACAGGGTACAAAAACATACATTTGGGGACACTTTCATGTGCCTTAGTTTTATAAATGATGTAACTCAATTCTTTTAGCTCTGGAGAAGGAGGAAATGATTAAACTAATTATTGAGAAAGGTTGGCAATCCCAAAATTCAGGGTTGTAAAATCTAGCACTTACTGTAAGCTCGTTGAAATTAACCAGGTGACTGACATCTCTCCGATTCCTTTGCTGGCAGGGGAGAGTCTCTGTTGCCTCTTCTGTTTTCTCAGTATTAACATGTGGTTCTTTATTTGCAGTCCAAGGGATCTTGGGTTGTTGACATCAGCACGCCAGCCTGGGGTCTGTCACTATGGAACCATACTGGCCTGCTGCTACGGCTGGAGAAGGAACAGCAAAGGAGTCTGTGAAGGTAATTTTTGTAAAACCTCAGACCCTGCACTTGGGTCAGGATCCTTAGTTTTTTATTTGTGACACTAAAAGCTGTTAAGAGAATTGCCAGTGCATTTCCCAAGGGTAGGGACATGGACAGCTACCAATATCCAAGGTCTAGGTTCCTTTGAGATCCCTTCCCAACCAAAACGAGGCTGACACATTAGACGTGATTTATTTTAGGGACTGTCTTGTCTGTTACTCCTGTTACTATCGTAGTATGACTGGGTTGGTGTTTGGTTTTGTTTTTAATCTAGAGAAATGGAGATGGACAAAAACAGGCCAACAAATTCCTCCTAATTATAGTTTTCCCTGATTTCCAGTGAAATATACTTTTAAATTATTAATCATTCAACCAGTAGGCTTCAGCCACAGAGGTAAGCCTTTCATCCTATACATTTATTCACATTTTTAAAAATCCACAGCATCAGTGTGTAAATGATTTCAAAGATTTTAAGGTTTTTTTTTTTATATTTTTGTGCACATGTTGCCTGTGGTGTCTCTCAGACCACGTGTTGGGAACTCTAAGTGAGGCTTCTTTAATCAGGTTGGGGAGGGCAGAGACAAGCACAGAGTTTTGCCTTTTGTTGTTTCTTATATGACCATTCCTAATGACCAACACTTGCAGTGTAGAAGAATCAAATCCACATTCCTCTTTGCTGACTGACCAGGGACTCAGGGCAGGAGTCTGGTCCCCCTGTCCCTGCATGCTAGCAAGCATAATACGCCTGAACCTCTCAGTCCCTTATCTGTTAAGTGGGATAATAACACAACTGCAGGGCTCGTAAAAGCACTAACATGTTAGCTATTTTTAGGAATACCAATGCTACCTTCTTCCTCCACTCTAGCTGGTTCAAAACTATCTGGATTGACCATAGGTGGGGACAGAACTTGACAATATCCAAAATCCATGAAATCACAGAAGACATTTATATCGTTCTCACATGCTCCATACTATGCAAAACTTTCTGTTATCATAGTTTCCTTGTGAAGAGATGGGGAGAGCACGAAGATGCTAGAAAAAATAAAGATCGTCACTGTTACTTAGTTAAAGAATGTTAGAACACCCCCTCCTGATTGGATTGATAGTGTCATGATCAAGGCCATTGAGAACCAGACTGATGTAAGTGACCGTGGGCAAGATCGGTAAGCTAGCTAGGACTGCATTTCCTACAGAGTAATACCCACCTCCAAGGGTAAGGAGTGTAAGCATTAAAGGGTGTGCTCATTACCTGGCACGAATAGAAAATACCCCATAAATTACCACTGCTTTGGAAAAGGCCAATACGCTCCATTGCCACAGACTTCTGCACCAGCTGATGGGGGATTAAATGTGGCTTTATTCTTTTCCGAGACACAACATAACACATTTTTATTTGAAGTCAGTGAGGTGGAAAGGAGCAAAAACCACGTGAAACACATGATTCGGGATCTCTCTTACAGCTGCACGAACTTCGGCACCTGCCATAAAACTTATAAGAGCCGGCATGTCGCTGGTGAATAAATGAGGGTAATCTTCGGCTTTCTGGAAGGGCTAGTCTGTAACTGGATCAGAGCAGTTTGGTCACAATGCACATGGCCAATCACATTCTTGGTGCTTTTGTGGACTATTTGATCCCACAGGCATGAAAGAATTTAAAGCAGAATGTTAAGAGGGCAAGTGCAGAGGGTTCAAGGAAAATGCTCACTATGTGAGTTTTGCAAACTGAAGAGATTCTTGTTCAAGTTTTAAATTGCAATACTTTTTATATCTAAAATGCATGTGCTATTTTATCTCATTTACATAGTCCTTGGTTTAAGTTATATGTTCCTTGAAGTACCAAACAGCAGGGTATCTAGTCCCTGATCGCTAGGTTTCTGATTTCTAGCCAGAGCATGTGCTGGGTAGACGTGACAACACATATCAGCCTGCCCCAGGAAGCTGAGCCAGACCTCAGGCTGTGAGACCCTAGTGTGCCAGGCCTTCCTCTCCAGCCATCTGTTCAGACTTCATTTCTCTTGAGGCCTGTATCCCTGCATGCTGGAGCTTTCTAGCTCTCAATCTCTATCCTGTCTAAATCTGCTCCCAGGACTGGGTCTGATTCACTTGATATCATTAACCTTAAAATATATGTTACTTTGGCAAGATAGAGTAGAGTCGTCCATGAACAAACCCCAAATGAAGAGCTGAACAAGAGATTTTTACTTTGCCTGAAACGTGCTTGAATCTTAGGCCATTTTAGGCGCAAACTGAGTTTCTTGCTCTTTGCTGTGGATTGGCTGTCCAAGTCACAGATTCAAAGTTACTGTAAGTTGAAAACATGTTTCTGAAGCTTTGACCTTATAGCATTATACCATTTGTCCTGTGTTCCATTTAGCATTTATCTGGGTCTTCCTATTTGGATCACACTGGAAATCAGTTTCCAGAGAACAACCAGAGGTCTTTGGGACTTAAAATGTAAAATGAAATATTTATTTTTCTAACATCTGAATTTAAAGCTGCATCTCCAAGTACATATCCATAACAAAATAGACACTGGAAGTTAAATTCCAGCCCTTAAAAGTAAAAAATCTTTTCTGAGGAAGCATTTTTCCCCTATGATTTGTTCAGAGCCATACAATATTCCCTCATTAAAAGTCTATACTGGCTTGGCACCTGTGGCTCAATCGGCTAAGGCGCCAGCCACATACACCTAAGGTGGCAGGTTCGAATCCCCAGCCCGGGCCCGCCAAAACAACAATGATGGCTGCAACCAAAAAATAGCCGGGCATTGTGGTGGGCGCCTGTGGTCCCAGCTACTTGGGACGCTGAGGCAGGAGACTCACTTGAGCCCAGGAGTTGGAGGTTGCTGTGAGCTGTGATGCCATGGCACTCTACCCGGGGGATAGCTTGAGGCTCTGTCTCAAAAAAAAAAAAAAAGTCTATACCTATTATTTTATTCATTATTCAAAAATATTTGAATATTCCACGTTTATAACTCTATATTTAGTGTTGCAGGAGAAACAATGATGAATGTTTGAGTCCCTAACCTGAAGGCACTTGGAACCCAGGAGAAGGTAGAAGTCAAGGTTGGCCAAAATATGCCTAATTAATTTAGTTAGACAAAGACTGATCAGTTTTACAGGAGAGGCCTGCCACAATTCTGTGGAGTTCTCAAAGTTGAGCATAAGTTTGCAGAAGGGTGGAAAAATCTGTGAAGGCTTCTAGAAGAAAAGGTCACACAAGGTGGTTCTTGAAGAGTGGGGAGGAGATTCACCATTGGAGGGCCAGGGAAGGGTACTCTAGTGATAACGGGTAGGAAAAGGCAGAATGTAAAGGGTAGTTCTAGAGACAGCAGGCAATCTAGTTTGGCCACAGTGTTGCCTATGTCCTGGGGGGAGCTGGAAAAGAAGGTGGAGGCCAGATCGTGTTGAGTTTAACTTGTTTAGGATACCGGCACTGTGTTCAAGAGGCACCAAAGATTATACAATGACCTCTGTGCAAGTAGTGGCATGATCTGAGCTATGCGTTTGGAATGTCACTTTGATGTCAGATCTGATGTCAGGTTTCCTAGAAGCAGAGCTTGAAAGGGAGATTCTTGTACAAATACAGTAAAACTTCTATAAGTTAACCACCCAAGGGACTGTAACAAACTAGTCAACATACAGAGGTTGTCAACAGAAGGAACTAGGCCTATGGTACTGATCTGTACATGTGGTGCATATCCAGTCTATGAAAATTCCCTCAACTTAAGGAGGTGGTCAGGGTAGAGAGGTAGTCATCTATGGAGGTTCGACTATATTTCATTGGCGGTAATCTTATGAGACATGTGTAAAGGAGTGGGCAGAGGAAGTAAGGCAGCTAGGCAGATGAGTGTTTTCAAGAGAAGTCTATCTTCACCCTGATTCCATAGGGACCTCTAAGGCATTTATTGCACCATAGAGTTTGTCCTGGCAAGAAACAAGGCATTTGGGTGTTAGATCCCTGTACCAGTGGCGCACCATCACAGGCCACAGTGGGGAAAGCAGGGAGAGAGGCTTTGGTGTAATTTCCCGGGTATCTGTGAGCAAGGGTATCTATTCCCAGGTATCTATTCCCATTAACTAGACAAATGTTCAGTGAATGGGTCAGTAGTAGAATGAGATATAGGACGCTGCAATTGATTCGTTTGGAAACAAACAAATAGAGACAACTGAGATTTTGAGCCCAGGTAACTAGGAGAGGAGTGGCGACGTTAATTAAAAAAAAAAATAGGGTCTGTGTTTGTAGGGAAATATCCTGGGATCTTTGGGAACTGGCCTGCTTAGAAATGGGCCAACTTTGAGCCAGAGGAATCCACGGATGGACAAGTAAGCAGCATTCCTTGGCATTTGCTGAGTTCTTTCATACTGTGGCTATTTCCTGAGCTCCTACTGGATCTAGAAACTGCTAAGAGTCCTCGGTAGCCTGAGAGCCTCCTTTCTCTCTCATTTGTTAGTTTTTTCCTCCCTCTCCCCTGCTTCCCTTAGGGTTTTCCCATTTTCCTTTTTTGATATCTACAACTCCCCCCCCATCTCCTCTCTGTGAGCTAGACTCAAGCTATCATCTTAGACTCTTTTTTTCTTGCCCTCCAACTCAGTTACTTACAACATCCTATTCCTGTTGTTCGACCCAACACTTTAGTCCCTGAAAAAATATTTACTGGGTGCCAACTTTGTGTCAAGTGTTGAAATGGGGAAGTGAACAAAACAGAAAAACAAATCCTGCCTTTTGTCGTAGTTTCCCACGCCTCCACCCTCATCATTATCATCATCATCATGCTTTTAGCCCCCATCCTTAGGGCGAGAGGTAGCAGCTCCCCAACTCCGATCTGGGGATTGTTCAGTCTGACTTGATAACATACAGCATTAAAAAGATTTTGAGCATTCAAAAGAAAAATAGGGAAAATGTGGAAGAAATGCAAAGAGGAAACCCGGAAAGAAGGGGAGGGCCCTGGGCCCGTGCCTCAGGCTTACTCTGGACCCTCTTCCTGTTCAAACATTAGACTTCTATTCAATGTTTTGTGCTTACATACAAAACTGGCTGACTGTAGTCTGGGAGGCCTATATTTCTTTGAATACCACTGGAAGTGTGGTGGTGCTAAGCGAACACACAATAACCTGGCGCGTGGTGGGTGCAGAGGGCAAGGTGATCGTCTTCCCAGACAAAGGACTTTCTGGTATCTGAAAGTTGAAAACAGACTAGAGAGGAGGCCGACCATCCTCTGGGCGTCCCCATGGAGTTCTCTGCCACCCAGAAGGTGACTACATCTGACCTGCTTGCATTTCCCTGAGCTGACTACTCCTGTTCTTTTGTCATCAAGACATCTTTTCTTTTCACAGCTACCTGCGAACCTGGATGCAAGTTTGGGGAATGTGTGGGACCAAACAAATGCAGGTGCTTTCCGGGATACACGGGGAAAACCTGCAGTCAAGGTCAGTACGATAGGCCGGGGTCACAGGCCAAGTTAGATGGTTGCAGTGGTGCTGGTGACACAATGCCATGGGCAGGATGTCTTAGGTTTTCTTAACATTGAATCTTCAAAGGAAGATGGTTCCAAGACAAGATTTTTCAAGCTCTTCTCCTTGAAAAATGTAAAAATTCTGATCTTTCTGTCAAGATGCCCAACAAAAGACCTCCCCGCCCCACAAATAATTCTGTTCTGTTACTTTTTTTTTTTTTACTTTTTATTGTCTTAATATGTAATTTTATTCGAAATTTGTGGTAAAATAAAAGTAATGCTTTTATGTTATTTAAAAGTTCAAATGGTACTCAAAACATAGAAAATACATCATCCCAGCCTTCCTCTCTACCTATGTGGTATGTATTTTTATTTAAAACAATCCACCAGTACAAAAGAATATAAATGAAAAAGTGAGTTTCCACTCCTAATCCTTACTCCATAGTTAAGTTTGTCCTTGATCTTCAAAGCCCCTTTCTGTGATAGTACAAATGTAAGTATTTCTCATAGGTATCGTTGTATGTCACCGTATACAGAGCTAGCTGATGAGACTGTATCCTCACCCCTACTGTAAATACTTTTATCTTTTATGCAAAAATGCTTCATTTAACCACTATAATTGATATTGCCTCCAATTTTTTTGCCATTACAAACAGTGCTAAATCAAACCTCATTCTAGGAATATCCTTGCACTCTTGAGTCAGTATTTTGTAGGAGAAATATCTAAAAATGGAATTGTTGGGTTGAGTCACACATATACTTTCATTGAAATGGGTATATTTAAAAAAATAATTTATGACTTTTGTCAGGGACTATTTATCGGAAGGCATTACAAAAATTTATAATGTCTAGAACAGTGGTTCTCGGTGTGGTTGGTTTTGACCCCCAGGAAGAATTGGCAGATAAAATATAGACACCCAGTTGAATTTAAATTTCAGATAAACAACAAATAGCATACATATTTTCTAAGTATTGTGTGGGACTTTAAAAAGCATTAATCGTTTATGTGAAATTCAAATTTAACTGGGAATCTTGTATTTTATTTGCCAAATCTGGGAGCCTTCCCCCAGGGGACATCTGGCAGTATCTGGGGGTGTCTGTAGGGGTGTTAGTGGCATCTAATGGATAGAGCCAGGGATAATGCTGAACATCCCACAATGCACAGGACAGCCCCCAACAAAGAGTGGTCTAGCCCCAAACATCACGAACACTGAGGTTGAGAAATCTCGCTCTGAATCTGGTGAATAAAAATACACCATTGATGCAAAGGTGATTTGGCCACCCAGAAGACACTTGGCAATATCTGTAGACAGTTTTGGTTGTCATAACTGGGGGTGGGAGGTTCCGCTGGCATTTAGTGGATGGACCCCAGGGGTGCTGCTAACCACCCAGGCACTGCACAGAACAGCCCTCACAACAAATAATGATGGGGCCCAAGATATCAACAGAAGTTGAGAAACCATGACATGAAGAAACAAGTCCCTGGTCCTATAATGAAATTGAGCAAAGAGCACCAATCCATTTCAGCTGCCCTTAAGAAAGGCTTCTAGGATTCTAGAAAGGGGGACAGAGAGTTTGAGAGAAGGCCAGGCACCCACTCCACTCTGCCATTCCCAGCCCTGCCGCCAAGCCCAGAGGTTAGCCCCATGTACTGAAATAGCCATTCTTTGAGCTGCCAGCCCTGCAGCCTTGGGGAGGGATACTGGATCTCTTAATGATCTACCACCAACATAGAGGGCAGAGCCCCAGAGGTGCTTCTTAGAACTGCATCCAATTGCTTGAGAGAGGAGCATCAGGAATCATGCTATCATAAGCCACAATTCAGCTGTATCCCTTAGCAGAGGTTTACACCACAAAGCTTGTTTTTCCATATGTTTTGGATTCTGTGCCAAGATACCTTCTCAAGAGATTTGGAATACAGCGATATTTCTCATGCTAATTTTTGAGTCCCAGTAAAACATCAGCATTGAAGAAATCACTTGGCTCGAGTTTGGGGGCTGCCTGTCTTCCCCTCACAGCCTCCCTGCCCCATGGCAGCCTGATCAAAGTCCACATATATCCATTAGTGGCAATAGGCCTCAAGTGTTGTCTTTACTAAAATGCTCCTTCCAAGAGACAAGTGAGTCACTTCTGAGTTAGGGCCAAGTGGTGGGGTGTTCCTGGGTTTCCCATTATGTCTGACATTGTCTCCTTTCAAATCAGCATTTCTCACTTGTCCCCTTTGAAGCCATCAGAGTCTGTGAGGGAGACAGTAGGGTAGAGGGGACAGCCAGTGATGAGAGGGTTTCAGATGTCTAGCTAGGGCCTTGGAAAATGATTATAAAAGGATCTTTTCAGAGGCAAAAGCAGTCACTTCTTATTTTCAAGAATGTCACCATGCTGAATTTTTTTTAAATTTACCTCCTTGTCCGGTGAACCATGCCAAATTTGGTTGGTCTTCCCTCTTTGTGTATTCCTTGGGGGAGTTAAGCCAGGAGGCCCCCTCATGACTACATTTCCAAAGACAAGATTCTCAATCCATGATCCCTTTTAAGGTCTTATGTTTGTTCTATATCAATTTTTATTTTAATAAAAATGTTATTTATTCTTAATGTTTACATTTTATTTTAGAAAACACTATAAAACACACCGAAGAAAGTCATCCTTGAGCTTACCAACCTTTTTGGTGTCAGAGACCAGTTTCATGGAAGACGGTTTTTCCACAAACGAAGGGCTTGGGAGCCGTTTTCATATTAACCTGCAAGCAATTGATTTACTATGGTCTCTGTGCAGTCAAACCTCCCTGCTAGTGATAATCTGTATTTGCAGGTGCTGCCCAGTGCTGGCATCAGCACCTCCACTCTACCTCAGCCTGTCAGGCATTAGACTCTCATAAGGCAAGTGCAACCTAGATCCCTTACAAGTGCACTTTACAGTAGGGTTTGTGCTCCTGTGAGAGTCTGATGCCACTGCTGATCTGACAGGAAGCAGAGCTCAGGTGGTAGGGCTAGCAATGAGGAGTGGCTGTAAATACAGATGAAGTTTCCCTTGCTCACCCACCACTCACCTCCTGCTGTGTGGCCCCATCCCTAACAGGCTGCAGACCAGTACTGGTTCAAGGCCTAGGGGTTGCAAACTGTAGATTTAGAGTATATTTTTCCTGGGCTTTTTTTTTTAAATAAATTTGTGCTCAATCTATTACATAGTTTTATAACCTTTTATCACTTTATATTTTTATCACTTTATACCCATGTAACCAGTATACAGATCAAAAGGCATAAATGGGCTCGGCGCCTCTGGCTCAATCGGCTAAGGCGCCAGCCACGTACACCTAAGGTGGCAGGTTCAAATCCCCAGCCCAGGCCTGCCAAACAACAATGATGGCTGCAACCAAAAAATGGCTGGGTGTTGTGGCGGGCGCCTGTAGTCCCAGCTACTTGGGAGGCGGAGGCAGAGGCAGGAGACTTGCTTGAGCACAGGAGTTGGAGGTTGCTATGAGCTGTGATGCCATGGCACTCTACCCAGGGGGATAGCTTGAGGCTCCGTCTCAAAAAAAAAAAAGGCATAAATGAAGCCCTCCAAAAGACCTCGTATGCCCCCTGCTCCCACTTCCACCCTGAACAAAAGAACCATATCTTGACCTCTTACATCACAGACTAGCTATGC
Organism: Galagoides demidoff; assembly: GCA_963574575.1. Taxonomy (NCBI): domain Eukaryota; kingdom Metazoa; phylum Chordata; class Mammalia; order Primates; family Galagidae; genus Galagoides; species Galagoides demidoff. Next base: position 19,277 of record CAUYQV010178241.1, read on the forward strand.
CTGTTTGTGAGCTCTGTATGAATGGCCTCATACAGTATGTACTCACTTGGGAGATTCATCCATTGTTGTAGGGTTTTGGTCTCAGGGTGGCAGAGTATTCCTTTGTGTGAGTATACAAGTTATTTCTCTATCCTTCTATCAGGAGGTATTTGGATTAATTCTAGTTTGGGGCTATTAAGAATAATCCTGTGATGATCATTTTAGTATGTGTTTTGGCTTTTTATTTTTATTTTTTTCTGAGCACAAATCCATGTTTCTGTTGGGTCTAATCGCTAGGTCCTGGGTATGTCTATATGTAGCTTTGGGAGATTCAGGCATGCAATTTTCTGAAGTGTTTATACCAGTTTATATCCCTGCAATGGCTTCTGGTCATTCCCTGTTTGCTCTACATCCTTACCAGTACTTCAAAATAGGATTTTATGGTCAGAGAGAAGGCAAGTAAGCATAGGGTCCAGGAAAGCCGACCCACTCATTCTTCCCAAGATCGGGGTCTGATGTTGCCCTTCTGGATGTTTCCGAATTCCATTCACCATTCCCCATTTTCTAACCGCCCCCACAGATGTGAATGAGTGTGGAGCGAAGCCCCGGCCGTGCCAACACAGATGTGTGAACACCCACGGCAGCTTCAAGTGCTTTTGTCTCAGTGGCCACATGCTCATGCCAGATGCCACATGTGCGGGTGAGTTTTAACAGCCAGGCTGCTCTCAGTCAATCCGGGAGCCTTGGCTTTAGCTGTTTAATGCTTGGGAGGGGGGGGGACTGAAAAAAGAAAAAAAAATCTCTAATATTGCCCCAGGCTAAAACATCTTTGGGCACTTACTTTAAAAAAATGATGGCAAAATACACATCACATGAAATTCACCATCTTAACCATTGTGAAATGCACGATTCAGTGTCATTAGCACATTCACCAGGCTGCACCACCCCCACCGCTATCAAGTTCCAGAGCATCCTCAGCCTCCCCAAATGAAACCAGACCCATTAGCAGTCACTCCCCTCTCCCCCACGTCTGGCCCCCGGAGACTCCTAATCTACTTTCTGTCTCTACGGAATTGCTTGTTCTGGATACTTCCTGGGGGGAGGGAATAAATTATCTATCTGTATCTATCTGCATCTCTACATATGCGGGGACATGTTAGGTTTCTTCATGAAAATAAGCATGTTGAACACAATAAGCGTATCTTTTAGGGAGGTGATACATTTCAATTCCATCTCTGGACATCCATTCTTCCCACCAACTACCTTTCTCACGCCCCTTGCCCCACTTCCAAAGATTAGTGACGCCCTTTGGAAATATATTCCGACTCACTCACATTCCTGAAAAGAAAAGCCCTTCTGTGATAAAGAAATCCCCATGTCCTGTGGGAGGGGGAGAGTCTATATCCAGTCATGTATCGAGAGGGAAGGCTTTTCAGGTTTTATGTTGCAGCCGAAAGGCAAATCCGTCCTCCCTGCCCTCCCTCCCCTCCTCCCACCCCATCTCTCTTCCTCCACCCTGCAGCTAGTAACAAACTTCAACCCATGCCTTTGGCTGTTTTGCTATGGTTGCCCAGTCTCATGGACTCCCCAGCCCATCCTTGGCTTTCCCAAGGTCGTAAAGTCTTGTGTGGTGCGTGGCTCACTGCCCCTCCGGCTTTTTCTTGTCCTTTCCTCCCTGTCCAAGTGTCCTACACCACAGAGTCATTTAGACCTTCCTTTAGCAGCCTAAGAGATAAAGCAGGCATTTGAGGGTCTTTAAAAATATTCTTCTTATTATAAATTAAATAGAAACCCACATGGAACCAATGCACTGTTTAATGAATTCTTATAAGTCATGCACCCTTGTAACCACCACCAAACAGAACTTTACCAGAACTTCCTACCCTGGCCCCCCCAAAGGGACTCTATCTAGGCTTTTAGAATAATCACTTCAAGTTTCTAAAAACATAGACTCTAATGGATATTTCTGAAACATTTCATGAAAGTCCAGTCAGTGCCAAAAAAAGATCTTCCTTCAAGTGAAAAGATCGAATTAAGTTAATTTTGAAGATTAATTTTGAAAGAAGACAACTAAGGAAAAAAGAATAAAGAAGAAATGAGTGATATAACCATGGGTGGGGTTTGTTGCCTTATATTGGGTCCTTACCCCTGTACCCTCTTTCTATTTCTATATATCTAGGGGTTACCTGGACCTCTCTGTTTATAGACCGAAGTGTTCAGGTAGCCTAGACCCTCTCCTGGGTGCTGATTTGATCCCACCTGGCCCCTTGGGTCTCTTCATCCAGCTGGGTGACTAGTATGTTATGGAGGGGGTGGAGGGAAGCAGTGTACCCACCGTCCCCTGTGTCGTGAACTTTGGGCTGGAACTATATGAGTTTCTTAGCCCCCACACATACTGGACCCCTGCTAAGGAAATGTACTTTTTGTGAGAAAAGTTATATTTAGCAACAAATGACAGGAAAATCCAATTAAATTCTCTCATTGATCAAAAAATCTAGAGGTGGCTCCGTGCCTATTGCTCAAGCGGCTAAGGCACCAGCCACATACAACCGAGCTGGCGGGTTCGAATCCAGCCATGGCCTGCCAAACAACAATGACAGCTGCAACCAAAAAATAGCTGGGCATTGTGGTGGGCGCCTGTAGTTCCAGCTACTTGGGAAGTGGAAGCAGGAGAATCGCTTGAGCCCAGGAGTTGGAGGTTGCTGTGAGCCATGATGTCACCGCACTCTACCCAGAGCAACAGGTTGAGGCTCTGTCTCAAAAAAAAAAAAAAAAAAAAAAAAAGCTAGAGGCAAGCAGTTCCAAAGCAACTCAAGAAGAACTAAGTCTCTGCCATCTTCAAAGTCTTGATTTTATTCTCATGTTTGTAGCCTCATAGTCACAATATGGCTGCCCCAGCTTCAGAGAGAAAGTAGATGAAACTTAGCAGGTAGGGGTGATGCAAACAAACCAATGCCTCTTTCACCCCGTCCTTCTTTATCAGCAAGATCTTTTTCAGAAGCTCCACTCCCTCCAGTGGACTTATCTTTGTATTTCTTTGACAGCTCCTTGCTGCAAAGGAGGCTGGGAAAATGACAAGTGTCTGGCTTTCCAGCCTCAATGGTGGGAATGGCAAGAGTTTTTAGGCAGCTGATTAGCCATATCTGCCACATATTGTAGTACAGACACCTCACAGAACAAGTCTTGTGTCTCAAGTGATTATCACTGAGCCTAGATGTTCATGGGAAGATCTCTAGAATGGACGCTTTTACCCTAATTACTCAGGTTGATAATCTATATTAGGTGCATTTCAGCCTATACAGGCCAGTCAGGTGACATAAAGGAGTCTCCACACACAAGAGGAGAGAGAGATGCAGATGATCAAATTCAATGCAATGGCCAACAACATAGACCATGGCTGGGGTTCAGCCCAGGGGCCACAGAGATGCCTATCCAGCCCAGATTCCTCTCGGCTGTCCATTTGGGACTCAGATAATGACTCTTATCTTGTAATACCATTCTACCTGTTCCATGTAATATCTCAGAATTCAGAGATAGTTTCTTAGTAAGCATCTTTTTCATCATTTCTGGAGGAAAAGGCTAATCCGTGTCTCCTTTTTCAGACTCTAGGACGTGTGCCATGACAAACTGCCAGTACGGCTGTGAAGACACAGAGGAAGGGCCACGGTGTCTATGCCCATCCCCAGGACTCCATTTGGCCCCAAATGGGAGAGTCTGTCTAGGTAGAACAGGGGGAATTACCTCCTGCTCTCCTCCTCCTCTTCTTTCTCCTCCTCCTCCTCCCATGACTCCCCCTTTGCTGATCTCCTTTTTTCATTCATCACAATCAGCATGTTGACCAGATATTGCAAACTTCTAAAAGTACCTATTTATGTCCATTTCTGAGATGATGTTTTAGCCACATATGCCTAGACATACTTTGGGATGCTAAAAAGAACATTTCTCTATTATTTTGAATTGCCTAAGGCCATAGTGGAAAAAAGATAACTTTATTTTAGTATATTTACCTTGCACATTTTTCTTCAATTACTATCCAGGAGCAGCTACACTACTTGTATGTTATCATTTAATGAGTAAAATCCTAAGGGCCATTGGGCTTTATTCTGGATTATAGCTAATATTTTCGTTGAAGAAATTGATTTATTATTTAGATATAACATTATTGAAAATAGTATATGCTTCTACATTAAGTTAGCATGTCTTTAAAACTTGCTCTACATCAGTGGTTCTCAGCCTGTGGGTTGCGACCCCTTTTTAACAATGAAAATACATTGCAGCATTAGGAAGGTTGAGAACCACTGCTCTACATGGTATGAAGTAAGTATTCCATAATTAATTCTGATTGGGGAAATGAGCAGATTGAATCAATACTGTTCATTAAAGGAACACATAAAGCCTTTAAAATTCTGAATTTAGTCAAATTCATTGGCTTAGAACTTTTGCTTTCTTGATCTCCCTTATTTTGTGTCTTAGTTTCGAATTCTGCAGAAGCTGAATCAGAGCAAGTAGTGAATGTGGGACATGATCCCGGGAAACACTGGTTGAGGGGTAGGGAAGTGACCCTAAGAAAGGAAGATACTCCAGGGCTGGGTGAATTCAGTGAGCAGAGAGTAGATTAAATGAGCTGTGGGCACCTCTGGGAGCCGGGGGGGGGGGGAAGCTGCCTCTGGGTTTCTCCCTCTGAGACAAGGGTGCTGGGTGTTTATCTGTCAACTCCTGCCCTTCATTGATGGGGGCTGCTCTGGGGCATGTCTCCCCAGCACTCCCAGCCTGGCCTGAGTGGGGAGCAGAGCTGAATGTTGCAGGTGCGGCAAGCAGCCTTGGGCAGGCATGGAAACTTTGAGTGCTGAGGGGCTACAGGGGGCACCCCACTGATGCACCCCTAGTGACTGAAACGACACTTTGTTCACTTTGTGCTTTAGTTCCGTTGTGGATCTGAGTTATGTTCAATCACCAAATTGTATATACTCATAACAATTATATCACACAAAATATACGTAATATTTAGAGCATTAATGAGGGAAGTCAAATCAAATCAGAAGGCTGATAGAGTTCTTAAGCTTCTTCAATTTAAATAAGAAAATGTCAGTGTGGTTCCATATTCTTCCCTACAATAGAAATACAAGGGCTGTCCAGAAAGTCTCCAGCCATGTAGTAGGAAAGTCATATTAATAATGACTGGGTACTTTCTGGATAGCCCTCATATTTTTCGGTCAAGGTGTTGGATCTTTACTTATCCTGAATGTACACATCATAAACTGGATTTAGAGGCTCAGCCAAATTGGTCCTAAATGAGTTAAATACTTACTTAAAATTACACACATAAGTTAAAATTTTATCTCTACTCTTTGAGAGCATTCAAAGCTTTAATTAGGTTCACAGTTTAATACTTTCAGTATAATACTTCAGTACTTTCATGATCAATACTCTAGTACTTTCAGTACTAATACTTTTAATATTTTTAGTATAATACTTTTAGTGTAATATTTTAGTACCTTTATTATCAATATTTTAGTGCTTCCAGTATTGATACTATAGCACTTTTAGCATTAATACTTTTAGTATTAATACTGTAGTACTTTCAGTATACTACTTTTAGTATAATGCTCTAATACTTTTAGTATTAGTGCTTTGGTGCTTTTAGTATTGATTCTTTTAATACTTTTAGTGTGATGCTTTCAGCATAATATTTTAGTACTTTTAGTATTGATGCTTTAGTACATTTAGCATTAATGCTTCAGTGCTTTCAGTATTAATACTTTTCGTGCTTTTAATATGTGCTTTTAGTGTAATGCTTCAGTGCTTTTAGCATTAATACTTTTAATACTTTTAGTATATAAGTATACTACTTTCAGTATAATACTTTTAAATACTTTCAATGCTTTTGATACTTCTAGTATTTTAATACTTTTAGTATTTTACCACTTTTAGCATCAATACTTTTAATGCTTTTAGCGTGCTTTTAGCATGCTTTTAGTATAATACTTCAGTACTTTTAGCATTAATACTTTAGTGCTTTCAGTATTAATGTTCTTAGCATAACACTTTTAGTGTAATACTTTAGTACTTTAGTGTTAATGCTTTTGGTGCTCTTAGTGTTAATACTTATAATACTTTTAGTATGCTTCAATACTTTTAGTATTAATGCTTTGGTACTTTTAGTATTAGTACTTTTAATGTTCTTAGTGTGATACTTTTAGTATGGTACTTTAGTGCTTTTAGTTTAATACTTTAGTATGATACTTTAGTATAATGCTTTAGTACTTTTAGTATTACTACTTTTAATCCTTTTAGAATGACACTTTTCATATAATACTTTAGTACTTTTGGTATTGATACTTCAGTGCTTTTAGCATTAATGCTTATAATATTTTTAGCATAATACTTTAGTAATTTTAGTATTAATACTTTAGTGCTTTTAGTGATAATGCTTTTAATATTTTTAGTATGATACTTTTAGTATAATATTTTAGTTTAATACTTTTATTGTAATACTTTTGGTATAATACATTAGTTTAATACTTTTAGTATAGTACTTTAATACTTTTAGTATAATACTTTAGTACTTTTAGTACTAATAATTTTAGTATGATGCTTTTAGTATAATACTTTTAGTATAAGTATTTTAGTAATACTTTAATTAGGTTCATAGGTTTAATGCATTTTAGTATAAGAATTATATGACAAGGCTAATTCTTGATTGAACTGAATCAAAATTTCCACCCACCTCTTTGATTTGTTGGGTGTCATTTTTATTACAAGAAAAATATGATGTCCATGAAAGTGATCACTAAAAACTAATTTTGGTCAATCCAACATTTAGTTATTATTTTAAGAATGCAAGGGAAACATGTAAGCCAGCATCAACTTGCGTGTTTAGTCACAAGTCCAAGAGAACAACCTAACATCTATTTGATTTGACATCTAAAAGTTAAAGCAAAGCCTGGGTTTTTGGATTGGTCAGCATAGCTGTCAGCCCCTCTGTACCCTGACTTTCAATGGTAAAAAAAAAGAACACAGCTATTCTTGGCTAAAATTGTAACGTAGGACTACACCAGACCCAGAGTGTATGCATGTGTGTGTCCCTACACAACCACATTTCTGTGATTTGAGTCAGTATTGCAGGAGCCTTGGAGGATCTTCCTAATAAAACAGTTCTGTGTATTTGGGTTTGCTTAAAAATATAGCTATCTGAATCTGCTTTCAAAAATTGTAAGTTTTACAATGTATAAGGATGGGGAAAATATCCACTCAGCACACACGTAGGTAACAAGTGCCAGATATACGCTTTCCACCCCAGAACAGCCAGGGCCCAACAGGACAGAAGATGTGAATGTAAGCAGTGACATTACCACAAGGTAATGTCTCTAAAAAAGAAAAGGCACAAGATGATATGAATACATAAAGGTGGATGCTGTGCGTGGGCTTGGGTGGGCGGATCTAGATCCTTCTGGAGGACACGGTGGTGGAAGCGGTATGATGCAATCCATGTTCCAGGTGAGGAAACTGCATGTGCATGGTGTGTGTGCGCAGGTGGCTGCTTCTCTTTCTGTCACCAACACTTTCTGGTTCTGCATTCTAGATATTGATGAATGCGTCTCTGGTAAAGCTGTGTGTCCCTACAATCGAAGATGTGTGAACACATTTGGAAGTTACTACTGCAAATGTCACGTTGGTTTTGAACTGCAATATATCAGTGGCCAATATGACTGTGTAGGTAAGATTCAGTGGTATCTTCCTTTTTTCCTCTCCCCACCAAACCCATCGGCTTTCTCTGCAGATACTTTGGTGGCAATTCGACCTATGAGTGGAACAATCCTCTGAACAGACTAGCTTAACAACGCAGAAATGTTTGGAGCCTTTTTTTCAGTCTCTGGCATTTAGGAAACTCCAAGGACATCAATTATGAAGCCAGGTCAATAATTATTTAAAGTAAGGAATATAAATCCATTATGGAGGCAAATATCTCGGGATGATTTTTGAGGGTTTTTAAAAATTTGGTTGTTTTTATTTTGTTTGTGTTTTTGTTTTGTTTACGTTCTCTGAAAATGAGAACAGTAAAGCAGTATTTATATTTGATAAAAGGAAGAAATACAGGCCTATCTGATCTTGATCTCAGTGGGCTGTTCATAACAGTTTCCATCAATGGTGGCTTTAGAAAAATGTCTGAAGGACATGAAGGCACATATTCTTTCTTCTTTACTCTTTCAAGATCCAAATAAAATGTTCCCTTCCGTGATCACCAAAATCACTCTCTAATAAGATTGTAGTACCAGTCAGCTATTGACCTAATCTGTGTGAGTTAAAATATTTCACCACTCAGTAGATTTCAGGTGTCAATGGGCAAGTGGGCAGTGTATTTGGGGAGCCCTTGGGAACCTCTGATATAATGTAGGATGAAGGCCTGTCCTGTAGCAAAGAGAAATTCAGGCATTCAGTAGCTTCCCATTTACATAACCTGTGTAACAAACAAAGGTGTGTGCCTGACATGGAAAACTAACATGTGGTGAGAAATAGGATTTATTTCCTTCAACCCTACACTCAGGGCTTCTCAGGATACATCTTATGTAGCCGTGCTGGGGCAACATTCAATTACTGGATTTTGAACCATCTCCATGGCTCTTCCCTCAAACCTGAAACACAAAGACCATTCTAGACAGGCTATAAAGTCTGTGTTTCTTGTGGGCATGAACCCCATGCCTTCCTGAAGACCTAGCCGTAGCAGTGATGCTGTGTTTGGAGCATAACTCTCTTTCATAGAACAGGGTGGAATTCACATGGAAAACTTTAGAAAGTGATGAAGATTAGACTCAGAGCTCCCTTCGTGGCTAAATTATAAACAATAGGCTATTTTGTGCATATGCCTACAAATGTATAGGTAGAAAATGGGATGAGGGATAGGACTAATGAACCTCAAGTTCTCGCTTGAGTGGAATTGGGCAACTTGGCCTCCTCTAAACCCAGCAGAGGGCTCAGATCAGCCTGACCCTTTTTCCTGGCACTCTTTGAACAAAAGGCCCATGCCTTTGAACAAAATGCCCATGATGTCAGTGGTTCCCAGCCAATCTTGGCTTTTGTTCATTAGGAGTTTCAAGCCTTTTCAAATAGAGAATCGATCTTCTGACATTGTGATTTAGTTCTAAACTAGGCATATGAAAGAGTAAAGAAGAAAACCTAAACATCTTGCAGAGTGCCATAGGGTTGATAATTGGGAAATGAACTTGCTGTTGCGGGGAAGGGAGCTGCAGAGGCATTGGGCAAAGCCAGGGCCTCTGCCAATGTGCCTGGGCTCTTGAACTCCTCTCAGCTCTCAGGCAACACTAGGTTTGTTGGGAGTGTTGAGCAGCTGCCCCTGGAGTTGCTCATGTGTAGGGGAAGATGGTCTTTCAGCAAGCTCTGTTAACACAAATTTCTTCACTGGCATGTTCACATTTTTAGATATAAACGAATGTGCTGTGAATACCCATACGTGCAGTCTCCATGCCAATTGCCTCAATACCCCAGGATCCTTCAAGTGTAAATGCAAGCAGGGATATAAAGGCCACGGGCTGCAGTGTTCTGGTAAGTAGCATTTGGTCGTGGCGGCTTAGCTATTCCCAGTAAAGCATTCTCTCCGTGTGGCCTTGCTCCCCTAACTTCTCTGTCTTTCTCACTCTCACTCTTGCTCTGTGCCTGTGTTCACAATGTTCACAATGCCTCTGCCTTGTCTTCTTTGCAAATCGGGCCACGTCTCCAATATTCACTGAAGTTGCGGGCACTAAACTTAAAGAACAGCGAGAGTACTTAATATCTTGCTCGTCATAACATATTTTCAAATACCAAAAGTAGGATTTAAAGTCAAAAGACCCGGAGCAAAAACTGTCAGGATACACTAGGTAATGGTACAGTAACAAGCAATCCTAAAATGTCAGCAGCTTAAAACCGCAAAAGATGTCTCGGCGCCTGTGGCTCAATCGGCTAAGGCGCCAGCCACATACACCTAAGGTGGCGGGTTCAAATCCCCAGCCCGGGCCCACCAAACAACAATGATGGCTGCAACCAAAAAATGGCCAGGCATTGTGGCGGGCGCCTGTGGTCCCA
>CAUYQV010178243.1:0-23074 GCA_963574575.1 Galagoides demidoff
ACAATCCAATACAATTTTATAGACAAGGAATTCAGTCTAGAAGAGCTTGAATAACTTGTTTAAGGATTCTACCTGCTTTAGCAGAGGCATCTCTGTAACAGGCAGAGCTGGGCTGTAGTGAAGATGTTTCCTCTTGCCCAATAGAAATATAGAAATGTAGGCGCCAGCCACATACACCTAAGGTGGCAGGTTTGAATCCCCAGCCCGGGCCTGCCAAACAACAACGATGGCTGCAACCAAAAAATAGCCGGGCGTTGTGGCGGGCGCCTGTGGTCCCAGCTACTTGGGAGGCAGAGGCAGGAGACTCGCTTGAGCCCAGGAGTTGGAGGTTGCTATGAGCTGTGATGCCACAGCACTCTACCCAGGGGGATAGCTTGAGGATCCGTCTCAAAAAAAAAGAAATATAGAAATGTAATATGAGCCATTAGTTAATTAATAATTTTGTCGTAGTCACATTTAAAGAAGCAAAAAGAGGCAGTGGGTAGGATGCCAGCCACATACACTAAAGCCGGAGGGTTCGAACTAGCCCTGGCCAGCTAAAATAACAACAACAACTGCAACAACAACAAAAAAATATAGCCAAGCATTGTGGTGGATGCCTGTAGTCCCAGCTACTTGGGAGGCTGGGGCAAGGGAATTACTTAAGCTGAAGAGTTGGAGGTTGCTGTGAGCTGTGACACCATGCCACTCTACACAGGGTGATGATAGCTTGAGACTCTGTCTCAAAAAAAAAGGAAGGGAAAAGAAACATAAGGAATTAATTTAAGTACTGTGTTTTTAATCTAATATATCCAAAATATTATCAATTTAATATATGTTGAATATAAAATTATTAATGAGATATTTTACATTTTCTCATATTAAGTCTCTGAAATTCTATGTGCATTCTGCACTGATGGCATAAAGTTTGACCATGCCAATGTTTTCCTTTTTCATCCGTTGCAGTCAAGCAAAATTTGAAGTAAGTGTTCAAAATTAATTTCTAGCATGTTTTGAGCCTCCCCACCCCCATTAGTGAAATCACTGACATATTTAATAATTTCATATAGATTATAAAATTATATAGATTATTATCATATAAATCCCTCTAATGGATCTATAGATTTTATATAGCTTATACAGTTATATAGATTATTATCATATAGAGTCCTGTAATGGACCTATAGATTTTTATGTAGATTATAAAATTATATAGATTATTATCATATAGTGTCCTGTAATGGATCTATAGATTTTATATAGATTATAAATTATATAGATTATTATCATGTAGATCCCTGTAATGGATCTATCTCTGCCTTGTAGCCTTTCTTTCTCTCCCTCCTTCCTTTCTTCCTTTCTTTCTGAGACAGAAAGAGTAAGGACTTGTTGAAATTTCATCTTCGTCAGTTATTAGCTTTGTGACCTTGGACAAGTCAGTTAGCCATTCTAAGCCCCCACTTCTTTATCTGCAGAATGGACTTAGTAATAACCAACTTAGAGGCTCTTTGGACTGATAGAACGCTTTGCACGCCATGATGTGCCCACCTGTAGAACACGCTGAGCGGCAGTTATCAGGATAAGTTACCGTGCGGTTCTTCTGAGTAAGACCACTTGTCTAGGCCCTTCTGCTTGCTCCCCCTTAAGGAAATGGTTAACAGCCTCCAGGCTCTGGCCTCTTAGGTTACTCAGGCCTCCACAGTCCTTGTCTTAAGTATTCATATCATTTCCCTAAAAGGGAGAGCATCCCACCTGAACATCTGCTTCAGCCTCCTAAGTAGTCTCTTTGACTCCTCTCTTGCCATATTTTAGGCCATTCTCTAACAGCAGCCAATGTAGTCTTTTAAAAACAAAAATTCAAAATAAAACAAAACAACCAAACAAAAAAGTCCAGCGATCCTGAATTATGCTGCTGCCTTTCTGGAAATCCTTCATGATTTCCCCTTTGCCTTAGAGTGAAATCTAAACTGTGTCCTCCAGCCGGGTGTGGTGGTTCATGCCTGTAATCCCTGCACTTGGTAGGCCAGGGTGGATGGATTGTCCTGAGCACACAGGTTTGAGACCAGCCTGAGCCAGAGCGAGACCCCGTCTTCAAAAATAGCCAGGTCTTGTGATGGGACCCTGCAGTCCCAGCTACTTGGGAGGCTGAGGCAAGAGGATCATTTGAACCCAAGAGTTTCAAGTTGCTTTGAGCTAAGACGCCACAGCACACTACCAAGGGTGCCCAAGTGAGACTCTGCCTCAAAAATAAAATAAAATAAAATAAAATAACAAACAAACCACATCCTCCAAAACAAGGCAGCGTCTCACCAGCTCAGCTCCAGGATGGCTTTCTGCCCTCTCTAAGGGCTGCCTAGAGCCTCTGCATGCACTATTCCCTGGCCCTGAAACCCTCTCGACCTGAACAATTAACTCTCAGCTCAAATGCCACCTCCTCAGAGATGCCACCCACCACCTGATCTAAAGTGCCACCCATACCGCACCCCCACTCACCCTCTATTTGCATCACCTTGTTTACTTCCCTAGCACCAAAATTAATTATATTTGTTGATTGAATTAAACAACCTAAAGTTCATGGGGGTAAAAATATGGAAAGAATCCACTCAAGCCAAAAGACCGCAGAAACAAATGCCGTCAAATAGATTTCAATGAGAAAAGACTCACAGGATTAATCAACTTCTAAAATGAAAGCAATGGAGTGTATCGCTAATAAAGAAGCCCGATTCTACCTGTGGTTAGGGCTTGAGGGCATATAATTCTGTCCCAGGAAAGCTACTGTCACCAAAGAGGGAGAAAATCTGACTTCCCCTTAGCCTGAAGAAGGGGAGAAGAATGTTCCCAAGCAGCTCCAGTGAAAGTGGGAGAGAAGAACGGGTCGATTATTGTCGCTATGATAATTTCCCGGGTATTCCACACTCACACTAAGTTTGTTAAGACAAACCAGCCTTTGCTCACTTATTCTTTTTTTTTCCTCAGACCCTTCTACAAAGCCTACTGTCTTGACTTAAAAGAAATTTTTGGCTTTTAGAAAAGTCTAGAAACAAACATGCACTAAGCAACTTGGTTGGAATTTTTTAAAGTCTTGTCTTGTTCTTTCTGATGTGCCTGGGCTAGATTGTTTAGAAGTCCCTGGTTTTGATGGTTTGGGGAGTTTGTTGAACTGTTTATAGATTATATATATTTTAGTTGTTCCTGAGTAATTTCATTTTGATCAAATCCCCACATATGCTTTTTCTTTCCTATGTTCTCTCTTCTTTAGTTTACAAACTCATATGAATTCTAGAAAAATGTAATTCACATGGTTAGATTCATTTATGCCCAGCTCATTCCAGAGTCACTGGTAGAGAAAGAGAGAGAGAAAGAGAGAGACATGTTTGAAGCATATAAAGAATAAGAAATAGGGCCAGACATGGTGACTCAAGCCTGTAATCCTAGCACTCTGGAAGGCCAAGACAGGTGGATTGCTTGAGCTCAGGAGTTCGAGACCAGCCTGAGTAAGATCTAGACCCTGTCTCCACTAAAAATAAGAAAACTAACCAGATGTTGTGGCCCACACTTATAGTCCCAACTACTTAGGAGACTGAGGCAAGAAGATTGCTTGAGCCCAAGAGTTTGAAGTTGCTGTGAGTTATGATGATACCACAACACTCTACCCAGGGCGACAGAGTGAGATACTGTCTCAAAAAAAAAAAAGAGAGAGACTTTTTCTAAAAAATTGTGTCTAAATGAAAGCCTTTTAGCTCAGAACTCTGAACCAGCAACTCTATTAGTTATTTATTGTTTTGGTGTGTAAAACAGGAAGATTTTATGCAGTAGATGATACAGCTATATATTATTTTAATTTAATTTCATAAAGGAGTTATTTCTATCATCCTATTGTCATCTCAGGATTTTCTCTTCTGTATTCAAATCCTGAGGAAACTAGACTAATTTTCCTATGTGAAAAACCATGTGTTTTGGGGCAAGTTAACTTAACCATTCTTAACTTAGTTTTCTGTTTCTGTGAAATAGGGATAAACGCATATGATCCATGACAGAGTTGTCTCAAGAATTACAGATAACTAAGTCCTAGAATAATCTATGGCTATAGTAGACTTTCAATAAATGATCGGATTGAACATATTTTGATTGAAGTTCTGTATTACACTATCATTACTAAGTTGGTTATAGGATGTGTGTGTGTGTGTGTGTGTGTGTGTGTGTGCATGCGCACCTCTGTGTGTGCAGAGGAGCATGCAGATAGGAATGTCTACAGTGTGGCCAGGTGGCCAATTCAGTGCCCTTGGCAGACTGGCTTTCAGAAGGGCTTCTTCAAGAGAAGCAGAGCTTGCAGGCATGTTCAGGCAACAAGGCACTGCTGAGATTAATTTCCTTACTGAGTAGATGGTCAACTGGCCATTTGTCTAAGGCCAACCAAATGTTAACAAGGGTCATGAGGACTTGGGGGCCACACTTTAGAGGATATTATCATAAGTAATGTCTGTGTGGACCTCATGACTTTTGTGTACATAGTCTTTGGGACTTTACCTTTCCTGCTTGGTAGAATATTGGCTTTCTGCACTACAGCTTAGTGAACAGAACAACCACTTCTAAAACAGGATATGAAGAGAGAGTCTCTTTGTCCCAGCGTACAGTCCATGAATGAAGCCACCTCTAAGCATAACTGCCTCCAGGTCCTATGATCTCCATATCACAGGTTATGTTGAAAGGGAATATTTGTAGGGAGAAGCCATCCCAGGCAATCATGGGAAAGATGGTGTCGGATGGCAGAGAAAGCCACAGTGGTAACCTCCAGAAGTAATTATGGACATCTGGATTGATGAAAAGAACTAAAGGATGGCAGGCATTCTGCATTTGGGACTGGGTTTTCCCAAAGGAAGATAAATGGAAAAAACATGTTTGCTTTAACTGCTGACTCATGGTACAAAGTTTTAATTCAGAGGCTTTAATTGAAAATGCAGCAAGAATGTAAAAGATTTACATAGAAAATATTTTAGTATATTGGCAAGACATTAATTACAAAACCAGATGGTTGTGGTAGAAAAACCAAGTGAGAGGCCTGTGGTTTTCTGTTGTCTTCTTAGTGTGAAAATTTTTTACTTTGCAAATTTCAATATTCTATGAATTATAAACACCATCTTTCTACTAAGATGAATTTAAAGAGTGATTATTTAGTGTTCAGAATATTTTATAAAAACATCAGAATTATCATGATTGAAACCTGGAATATAAACACATTCCTGTGATAGAAGCTTCATGACCAAGACACTAGCTCTCTCTCCCCTGAGAGTGATCTAATGAGACCATATTTCTCAGCTTCTACTGACCGTAACCACTGTCTCAGTTAAGGGTCATTTGTTTGCAACAGAAGGTTGGAACAGAACAGCCTGAAACCAGCTCAGAAAGGAGAGTTTATTATAAGGATACAGAGACTTCCATTCTCAGAGAATCCATACTCGGGTGGTATAACTGGGCTAGAAAGTTCATCTGGTAACACATCCCTCCATTTTTCTCTTAAGGCACTAAGGGTCCCCTTTTTACCTCTCTCTCTGCACACCTACTCCGTAGTAAACACAGTGATTCCCTAGGCTGGCTTTCTCTGCTTTTCTGAAATTAGTAAGCCGAGCCATAGGTCGGGGATTTAAATCTATCGCCTTCCTCCCACTTACTGTTTGTCCCTCTATTTTTCATTCCTCTTTCCTTTCTTGTCTTCTATCCTTTCTTACATTAACTTAGTATTTTAGAAATTCTTCCATTTCCCACTTTCTAATTGCTTGTTGATTGTTATAATCTTTAATTCTTCTTCTTGTGGTTAATTACCACAGGGACTACAAATGTGCACACTTGATTTATTAGAATCTACTATAAATTAGTACCATATATAAATTAATACTCCCTGGACTTGGAAAGACCATTGTGTCTCCTTTGAATTCTTATGTTGAAATCCTCCCACCCCCAAGAGGATGTTATTTAGAGGTTAGGTGCGGGGGTGAGAGCCCTCCGGAGTGGGATTAGAACCCTTATAAAAAGACTCCAGAGAGATCCCTCGCCCCTCTACCAGGTGAAGACACAGCAGGAAGGTGCCGTATATGACCCAGAAAGTGGGCCTTCACCAAACACTGAATCTGCCTTGATTTTGAACTTCCCAGCCTCCAGAACTGTGAGAAATAAATTTCTGTTGTTTGTAAGCCACTCAGTCTCTGGCATTTTGTTACAGCAGTCTGGACAGAGTGAGATACACTTTCCCCTGTCCTGGCTGTTGCTATGTTGTCACACGTCTCCTGTCTGCACCCTGGAGCTCCCACAAAGCCCCATTATTGCTGCTCTAAACAGTCCATGTTCATTATGTATTCTCCACATGTTTCCCTTTCCCATTTCTCTACATTCCTTCCAGTATTACCCTGTTTCCACCTCGGATTATTTTTCTTCTGCCTAAATAACTTTCTTTAGTATTTTTTTAAGCAAGTGTCTTCTGCCAACTTATTCTCTGCTTTTGTGTGAGAGTCTTTGTTTTGAACTTCACTCTAAGATCTACTTATGAGTTTTATATCTATGGCACTTTCTATATTCAAATATATGTAAATAAATTAGTTTTTTCACCTTCGAGGATAGATAACCTTAATTTTGATAAGTTTTTATGGTGTAGGATTTGAAGTTGTACCTTTTGCGTAAAAGACAGGATTTAAAGGGCATTTTATAACTCAAAATCTATCATGTGTCAGGTCTTGAAGGCCCACAGTGTGTTAGGCAATATGCAAGTCACTGGGAATACAAAGGCAAAATGATCTTCTAACAGCTCTCAGTCCAGTGGGGAAGGCAGGCAAATAAATGGTTAGGTGTGGTAAGCTCTGTGAAAGAATTATGCAGAGGTAATTTTAGGAGCCAAGAAGAACATCCCAGCGTGGATGATCATTAAGGATCAGGGAATACTTCCCAGCAGAGACATGTTGGATTGACTTGTATTTATGTATTTATTTATTTTGAGACAGAGTCACCCTGGGTAGAATGCCATGGCATCACAGCTCACAACAACCTCCAACTCAGCCTCAAGCGATCCTCTTCTCTCAGTTTTTCTATTTTTAGTAGAGATGGTGGGGGGTGGGTTGCTTTTATTCAGGCTAGTCTCGAACTTGGGACCTCAAGCAATCCATCCACCTTGGCGTGAGTCCCCATGCCCCACCTGAATCTGCCTTGATCTTGAACTTCCCAGCCTCCAGAACTGTGAGAACTTGCCTCTAAAAGAAATAGAAGTTGTCAGACTCATGTAGCAGTTAAGAGTCTGGGGAGGGCTCACTTCCTGGCTTGTAGATGGCCGCCTTCTTGCTGTGTCCTCGTGAGGCCTTTCCTCAGTAGGCACAGAGGAAGAGGAGGAGGAAGAGAAGAAAGATAGGGGGAGAGTGAGCCAAAGAGAAAGCAGATCTCTGGGGTCTCTTCTTAGAGACATTAATCCTATTAGGAGTCCATCCTGATGACCATGTTTAATCTTAATTATTCCTAAAGAATCCCCATCTTCACACTGGGAGCTAGAGCTTCAACATGTGAGGGGGTGTGTGTGTGCAGAAACATTCAATGTATAGTGAATGGCTTTTTTCAAAAAATATGGAAAGGCTATTTTTGTGCTGAGGTGACAGAGCCAGTAAGAAGAGCAGGAGAGAAAGAACATGGTTGTTGGAATAATGACCATAAAAAGCCAAAGCACAACCTTTGACCACGGGGTAGGGGGAGGGATGGGTGCCAGTGGAGATGAATGCATCTGCAGTTGACCTGGGAAGAAGTCCCTGCCCAGCATTAGGAGGCAAAGGTATCTCAGGACGAGGTGATGGTCAGGAAGAAGGGGTTTGAGGTAAAAGGTGGCCCTGTGATTGCTGAAGGCCCAGCTGTACCAGGAGACCAGGACTGGTAATGGTTTGGATGATGCCCCACCAGCTTGCCCACCCTGTAAGCGGCTCATCTGCTCAGCCATCGCTGTTATAGTGCATCAGTTCTCCTCTGGAGACAGAGAGCTGAAGCTTGAGTTCAAACACCTCTTGTGTCCAGAAGTACAGAATAGAAAACAATGCAGTAGCAGTTACATGAAAAAGCAAAGGAGTTTTAGTTGATAGGACTGTCAGAGGTAATGCTGCTAACTGCATTTCTGGCTGCATAAACCAACGAAGGTGAAATCACCTCTCCAATCTGTGCTTTTGGGCTGTAACTAGAGAGTTCTGAGGTCAACACTTTAAGACGAAGATAAACCGTACTGTGGTTATACAGAACAACAGACAGGATTCATGTCTTGACATGTGACACACAGACAGAGACAGCCAGGGACATTTAGCCTGGAGAAGAGAAGATTCAGCAATCGGAAGATAATTGTCAACTTCATCAGTCTATTAATCTTGTCTATTTAGTGCTTTCACTTCAAAAGAGCTTTCACTCCTGCTGGTTGACTGTGTCCCTCTAACTCCTCTTGGGCATAGTGACATTTACTGCCCAGGCTTCACAGACAGGGAGATTAGGACACCTAGAGGATGAATCCAGGACACAGCACAGGCAGCTGACAGCCAACAACTTGCTCCTTAACCTTCTCGTTCCTGGCTTCACAGCAAACGTCTCTCCTGCCGGCCTCTCCCAGCAATCCTCCCACCCTCAGAGCCCAGGTCAAGCTTCCCTACAGAAGCTTCCCCTGCACCTTGCTTTTTGTCTCCGTTTGAATTTGACAGTGTTCAGAACTTCATACTAAACAGCAAAATAATATAACTAACAAGCCATCTTTTTCTGTGCAATGTACTCCTTGATTGTGTATTATTTTGTGTTATTCACTCTAGTTCCAGATTTATTGGTCACCTCTCCTACATCTAGTGAGAGTAGGGGTCATGTTTTATTCTTTTTCCTTATTTCCCACAAGGTCTCTGTAGAGGTGTCTTAGTACATTTTCTGTTGCTTACAACAGAAGGCCTGACACTGGGTAATTTATAACCAAAAGCAATTTATTTCCTTCAGGAAAGGTGGAGGAGTTCAAGGTCAAAGACCTGCATCTGGAAAGGCCCTTCTTGCTGTTAGGGACTCCTTGCAAAGCCTCAAGGAGACATAGGGCATCACATGTGAAGGGCCTAAGCATGCTAGCTCGGGTCTCTATTCCTCTTCTTTAAAAGCCACCAGCCCAATTCCAAGGATAACTCACAAATCCACAAGTGAATTAATCCACTCATAAGGGCAAAGACCTCATGACCCAGTCACCACTCCTCTCAGTACTGCCACACTGGGGGTTAAGTTTTGGAGGGAATAAACATTCAAACCATAGCAAGGGACACTGTATTTCTGTCTTACCAGGCTGCCCACTACACGCATCCTTAAAAATGTAACCTGAAGCAAAAGGCAGTCAGAATCTCTGTTGGTGAGGCGCACAGAATGTGAGGCCCCTGGAGAACTGTCTCCCAACAGTGAGCAAGTCTCAAATATTCCCAGGTGCTGATATCGTAGCAGCCAATTAGAGTTGCTAATTAAATCCTCAGCATTCCTATGACCGAAAACGTAGATTATCGAAACTGGAATCCCATGAGATTTAAAGTGGTTGTTTTATTTTTGAAATAAAGCCTGCAAATAATGTATTTTCACTTTTCCTGATTTGGTCCTTGCAAAGGAAACTTATTCGTGACTGATCGGAAGCATCTACTTTCCATTTTAAGTTTTACTTCCACCCAACTAGTTTCTGAGGCCTGATGTATTTGGGGACAATGCTTTGATTTTTTCTTTGCATCAGCCATATGGCTGGCTCTTTACTGAACACGAATCCATGGCGCTGAATACATGGTCTTTCATGACGTACTCTGGCCTCCTGACTAGAAGCTCCCCACATACTGCCTGACCTGTTCTTCCAGCCCTCTGTGGCTTTGGGTGGGCTATCCCCTCTGCTGGAAAGCCTGCCCCACCTGTTTCACAAGAGCAAACTCCGCTCCTATTCTTAGTTGTCTTTTGAAACCAGACTCATGCTTTGTCTCCTCAGTGGACCGTGGCCTCTGTCCTCTAAGAGGAATTATTCCTGTGTGACCTTTGTTCGTCTCCATGCTGGCCCCTCTTGTATGACATTGCAATCATCTCTCTACATAACAGTCTCCCCCTCGTCAGTCTGAGGGCAGTAACCACGTCTCCACATTTTTAGTGTAAAACAAAACACGGTATGAGAAGTTTTCTCTTTGGATGAATGAGGACACTAGTCAGACTTCTGAATTTCAAGTCACTCAAATAGACTCTAAGGGTCTTAAGAAAAAGCTGTTTACTAACAGTTACTGGGGAAGATGAATGAAGGGCTAGAAGGTGGAGAATGGGTGGGTAAAAGGGAGCTCTAGATGCCAATCAGCAGGGACAAATGTCAATAATTCTCATGAGATCTTCAGGTTGGGGAGAGTGTCCCACTGAGTGAGGCTGTGTCACTCACACACCTTTCCACTGCCCACTGATGGACAGGCTGGGATGAGGCTAACCTGCCCCCTTCAGCCTGAAGGCCGGGAGGTGGAGGGCAGGCACTGCTTCCCACCAAGATAACACCCAACTGGGAGAAGCAATTCCATAAAAGGAAACTCAGATGTCATCAGGATGAGAATGAAACGTGTCTGACCTTCCCACCTCAAATGACAGGCGTCTACTAATATAAATAAAACTTGTAGGAAAAGAGTCTGTATGATTTAAAAATCAATTTAACATTGGGCAGTTTGATTATCAGCAAAATTACTTGTGACACTTAGCACCTTTCTTTTATTTTTCTTGATGAACCCAGAACTCTTAGGTAGATTTAATGATGTATCATGTGCTGTTATGCACCCCCTGGGTATCTGATTTACTGACTTGAGCTGAATGATTGGACTCTACAAGAAAAAGAAAGAAAGAAAGAGAGAGATAGAGAGAGAGAAAAAAAAAGAAGCTTGCAAACTTTGTGTATGGTTTTCCAGACATTGAGGAACTAAGTTCTTTTGCTCCCTGGAGAAGCTAAAAATCCTAAAATGAAGTGCCCTCTGCTCTGGTTTCTGCTTCTCAGCATTTCTCTTCTGTTTTCACATATTTTCACTGCTTTAAAATTAAATCTAAGAAACTCATTCCATATTTTTCATCATCTGCTTTTGAAAGGGAATGTTATGGATTTATGGTTTAGGCTTCTTTGATGTTAGAGTACCAAACTACGCTTGCTTCACTTGTTTTTGTTTCATTTTTTTTTACATTTATGAGGCTTTGATAATTTGATTTATTAAAACATCACAGTCAATGTAGGGGAACTGACACCGTTTGCATTGTTGGAAAGCGTTGTGAAACATCGGGCGCTAGTTCCCCACGGAGAGCTTAGGCCTCATTATTCTATCTACGCCCCTCCCGCCCCCCATCCCCCGTGGTCTTCATGGAAGTTTGGCATTAAGTAAAATATTAACCTATACCCTAAGAATGTTCATTCCAAGAACATTTCAGGATTTGGGGATTGTACCTCACTTCCTCTAATTTTGATTTTATATCTGCCAAGATGTACAGAATGATTGGCTATTTTTTCTTTTCACAAAACAGAAATGGGCTAGGTGTGGTGGCTCATGCCTGCAATCCCAGGAGGCAGGAGGATCGCTTGAGTCTACAAGTTTGAGGTCGCTGTGAGCTATGATCATACACACCAGCCTAGGCAACAGAGAAAAACTCTGTCTCCAAAACAAAAAAATTCTTGTTATTGTAACTAATTTGTAAATTAACCAGTAGTGTGCATGTACGTATACATATGGTTCAATACTGTCTGAGATTTCAGGTACCCACTGTGCATCATGGAACTTATTTCCTATAGATAAGGAGGAACTATTCTAAGATTCTTCACTGAACAAGAAAATAGAAAGGCAATCAGAAATGCCAGAAAATATAAAGTATGGCTTAAAAATGGAACAAAATAATTTATGGGGTGATTTTGAACTGATGAAGTGCCAGGAGAGAGAATCCATTTAATCTTGGAACTTGGAATATTTTCCTTAACATGACATAAGTTTAATAATGTGAGAATTACAGCACCTTCCTAATGGATTCATTCCCATAATAATAATTAACTTTTATCGAAGGCTTACTAGGCATCAGGCACTGTGCTAAATGCTTTAGATAGATTATTTTATTTAACCTTCCAACAATCCTATGAGTGTAGGTATTACTATCTCATTTTTTTCAGGTCAAAGATTGAGGCATGGGGAGATTGAGTAACTATACCAAATCATACAGCTCTTCAGGGGCAGAGCTGTTCTAAGCCATGTGATCTACCTCTGATATATTGCTTCTGGCTAAGCTACATTATCCAATCAGCAATAAATGTTATTTGCACAATCATTACTATAAATGCCTTTTTGATTTTTTTTAAAAGAATCATTTTATAAATAAAAATTGTAAAATTTGATTACAATTACAAAAGGGAATGCAAACATTATTGATTTGGTCACATAAAAATAGAAATACACATCGAAGTTAAGGGAAAGAGGAGCGAACAGAAGGAAAAAAACTTTTATTTCTTCATATTTCTCAGTGAAAGAAATATTATTGAACAACACTGCACCAAAAAGAAGTAGACCTCTAGGTTTCCACTGCAGGGAAACGCTCAGTGGAACTTATTTCCTATAGATAAGGAGGGGTTTCTGGCCGGGTGCAGGGCTCACGCCTGTCATCCCCGCACCCGGGCAGGCTGAGGGCTTCTGGCTGGGTGCGTGGCTCACGTCTGTCTTCCCTGCACTCAGGCAGGCTGAGGGGCTTTTGGTCGGGTGTGTGGCTCATGCCTGTCATCCCCACATTCGGGCAGGCTGAGGCTGGGGGATCACTGGAGTTCAGGAGTTCAAGACCAGCCTAAGCAACAACAAGACCCTGTTTCTACTAAAAATAGGAAAAATTAGATGGGCATGATGGTGGGCAGCTGTAGTCTCAGCTACTCAGGAGGCTGAGGCAGGAGGATGGCTTGAGCCCAGGAGCTTGAGGTTGCTGTGAAATAGGCTGACACCATGGCACTTTAGCCTGGGGGAACAGAGAGGAGGAGGAGCAGGAGGAGGAGAAGAAGAAGAAAGAAGAAAGAAGAAGTGAGGGACTTCTTACAATAGCAGGAAGCACAGCACTGCAGAGACACCAGGTGGATGCCTGCTGCCCCAGTGGTCCCGGGTTCTTTCATATCTATCTGAATGGCCATCGCGTTCCCTCCTACCCCAAAGTTCATCCCAGAGGAAACAAAGACCCTACTGTTTGAGCTCCTGGATCCTTTTTCTCTTTTGCACATGCTCCTGGGTGAGGACACATAGGTTCCACTCTCTCTACTGGTCTGTATCTTATTGTTCTGATGTGTGGGGAGAGGGCACAAAAAGCCTCAGGGTTTGGCCTTCATGGTAGGTGGGGTGCAAAAGGAAAAGCAGCTCACCCAAAGGAGGACATAATACTGGGAGGTATTTGAAAAGTATTATCTCCTTTATGTATAAATGCATAGGAAACAGTCTACAAGGGCACAGGTCACTTCAAGAGCAGTTATCACCCCTGGGAGAGAGGGGTGGATTTTATTCATGTAGGACACCAGCAACTGTGGGTTTCTTTTCTTTTTTTCTTTTTGCTATGGACATTTATTTAGTGCTTTTGTGTATATCAGTTTTAATCATCATAATAGCCCTGTGAGGTTAGTTTTTATCCACACTTCAAAAAAAATTAATAGACATTTTTTCTTAGCAGTTTTAGGTTTACAGAAAAATTGAGTGGTAAGTACAGACTCCTCATGTGCTCACCTTCACACCCCTCCCAATTTCTCCTGTTATTGACATTTGTCCCAAGTGATGAGCCAATATTGGTACATTATCAATTATCATGAATACAAGTCCACATATCACATCAGGGTTCCCTCTTGGTGTTGTCCGTTCTGTAGGTTTTGGCAAATGCATAAGTCACGTGTCGGCCATTACGGCATCATGCAGAATAGGCTCCCTGCCTGAAAGTCCCTGTGCACCACCATTCAACCCGCCCCAACTGATTTGTTAAAAACCCTCGACTCTACACTTGTCCTGCTAGCTATTCTATCTTGCCTGTAAACTGAAACCCAGTCCTTGCACCTGTTCCTTCAGTTACTGACTCTGCTCTTTGTGATAATAGTATCACGAGTGGTCTTCGAGCACCTCATATCCTGCCACTACCGCCACTTGTCAGGGGGAAAACCCAGACAGGATGAGATCCACATTCCCAGCTGTCCCTGTCTTCCAAGGAAGAGAAACTCTAAACCAGGAGCTAAGGAGTGAAACCAGATATCCCAGGGAAGGGGTGGTGGATGTCACGTCCCTGGTGGTCTTGGAGCCAGGCGCCAAGTCAGAAGCCCCAAAGTGCTGGGAAAACCAGTGCAGAGATGCAGATAATGCCAGGAGATACTTCAGACGCTATGGGGGGAGGGGCCTCAAATAACAGAATTGAAGATTTGTGAGGATCTGTGAGGCACTTTTATTGCAGAGTGATTAGGAGCAGTGTGTAGCCTTTCTGCTTCCTGGATCAAATCAAACTCCGACTCCCCCCAGGTTGGCGTGGGGGGAGTCTTTTATGGAGACAGGTTAGAACAAGGCTGGGAGATACTTCTCTAGGCAGTGTTTTCCAAATATTTTCTACTGTGACCTACAGTTAGAACATACTTCCTACTGGCATGTAGTATACAGATGTGGTTACACCTGTGCATGCACACACATGCATCTACTCTCTCGTAACAGTCTCAGCGTCACCTGGGAGCATGCTAGGCATGCAGAATGTGGAGCTAATGTCCTACCTAATACATCAGAATCTCAGGTAGTTACAATGCATATTAAAGTTTAAGAAAGGTTGGGGATGGTGGCTCATGCCTGTAATCTCAGCACTCTGGAAGGTTGAGGTGGGTGGATTGCCTGAGTTCACAGGTTCAAGACCAACCTGACCAAGTGCAAGACCCCGTCTCTAAAAACACTGGGCATTGTGGTGGGCTCCTGTAGTCCCAGCTACTCAGGAGGCTGAGGCAAGAGGATTGCTTAAGCCCAAAGTTTGAGGTTGCTGTGAGTACAATAGCACTCTACCAGGGTCAACAAAGTAAGAATCTGTCTCAATAAAAAAAAAAAAAAAAAGTTTAAGAAGCTCTGCATCAGGGGAATCCAAGCTGAAGATGAGTAAACTATCTGTAAACACAATCTTACTCCATGAATTTTCTTCTTTGGAGATCAGAGAACTTTGTAAATTGTCTAAATCTAACAGTCTGGGACTTGGTCTTCCACCTCTTCGAGACCGTAGCTCAAAATGATGAGAACTTGCTTGTGTTATAGGGCTCACCATGTGCCAAGCACTGTTTACTATCTCATTTATGCATAGTATGTGCATATTAATTCTTTGAATCTTCAGAACAACCTTAATAGGCCAGTTCCATCATTTTGCACTTTATATATGAGAAACTGAGGTACTGAAAGGTTAAACAACTTTTCCCAGTCACATAGCTAATCAATTGAGAAGTAAAATAATAAAACTACACAAAAGAGCAGGAACCACACCAAAGACAGAAAATGGTCAAGAGGTTTCTTCATGAAGGGAAGTGGGCAGGAGCAGACTACTGAATTAAGGAGGCAGGGATAGGTGACACCTCATGTATTTTTACTGGAGAGCTACAAAAGTTGAATGGTGCCAGTCTTCCCAACAAAACCACTGAGGGTCCCTGTGCTCAGAACCTGTGGTTATGACCAAGGGCAGGGTGGGGAACCTTTCCATGTTAGAAGACCAAGTTAATTTAGCAGTAACCAAATAAGACCACCTTTGAGAAACTTCAATTAATGTATTTAAAATGTACGTTAAAAATGAAAATTATTTGTTAATTTTAAAGTTAATTAAGCTTTTAATGACTCTGTTGTGTCTGCTTTCTGTGGGAAAGCATTTGGATATTTGGTTGCAGCATGGAGGGTTAGTTTCAGTTGATCCTTTAGATGGAGATCAGTCAGTTGTGACCTGAAGTGTGTCATAATTTGGGTTAGGGAGGAGAATGCAGATTTGCAGCCATAGTGGTTGCAAAGCAAGAAAGAATTTTTTGGGCATATTGACAAAGATGTGAGTGTTCTGCAGCATTTTTCCATATTTCAAATGGATCTTTCTTAGCATCCAACAACGACTTGAGAATGTCATCTACCGAGAGCTCCATCAATTCCCTCTTCAGTTCTTCAAGGGCCTTGGTGATATTAACTAGGTTGGATGTTTGCTGCATATCATACATAGACTTACGTTTACCTTGCCAAGGAATATTCAAGTCATGTTGATTTGCCATGATATCACACAGAAATGCTGCATTCCTATGGAAATCTTCTTTCCATAATTCACATTGCTGATTCTGTTCTTCATGAAATTTAACTATTAGTTCTCCCAGAGATAAAAGTTTGGCCAACACCTATGTCAGCCATAGCCAATTTACTTTAGAATGATGTTGCAAATCCTGCTGAATACCTCACCATTTAACTTTAGCATGTTATGAAAGTGACAATGCCATGAACATAGTTAACAATACTTATAACTTGTTACAAATTGCCACTAAAAATAGTAGCTTTAGCACAGAGATTTTTGTTGATGCCAGATACATTGAAAAGAAGTAAGAGCATCTGGACCTATTAATAAATTATTTTTTTATCTGAACAATAAACCCTTCATGTTTTCCTGTCTTGGAAAATGTACTGTCTGTACATACACTCACTAAATTTACCAAATTTCAGAATTCAAGTTCACGATATTTATCTTGAAGGTTGTTGAAGATGCCTACATAGTATTCTCTGTGTTTTGTTTACAAAAGTGCCCAAAGGTAGTAACTCTTCAAAGCAAAGAAAATCTTCTGTTATGACCTGAATGAAGTATTAAACCTGCACTGAGTCAGTAGTACCAGTTTTTCATCCAAAGTCATTGAATAATACATATTTTCCTTTTGAAGAATTGCATGAATTTGTTCTGTTAAGTTGAAGGGTAATTCATGCTGCCCATCTGCTTTGGTTCTTCTTGAAAGAGGCAGTTGTTTGTGTAATACTTGGAAATGATAACAGGGTCTAAGCATCCAACAACTTTGATAACAAATTCTTTTACAATTTCTACATCACTGAATGGCACAATTTCTACATCACTTCATTCCACCACCACCCCCCCACCAACTATATAAGCTATTTTATAAGTTGCGTTAGTGGTATTATTTCCAGGACTTATTGTTTGCTTGAAAGCATTGTCTTTACTTTTGCCTTCCATCTTTATTTCTAAAATACAAACTTTCTTGACTCTCCCTCTAATTTAAAATATTTGTGGTCTTCGGGAGTGTTGTAATGCCAATGAACATTGAATTTCTTGAATGTTGACACTGCAGTATCAGAAAGCAGGCAAATTATCTTCAGTAGAAACAATTTAGACCCAGGAAAACAGGGATGGACAAAAGGTTCCAGGGGGACAGCAGTATATCAAGCCTAGAAGGCAAAAGAAAAGAAAAAAAGTTTCTAGAATGGACCCTTACTCAGTAGAAAAGATGGTGTTCTAGAGAGTTTAGAAAAAAATGTGGGAATAAGGTAATGGAAGATAGTATGAAAAGAAAAAAAAGGTAATAAGAAATTCCAAAGGCAGGAGGTGGAGCAAGATGGTGTACCAGAAAGAGCTTTCAGCTGAGCCCTCCTAGCACAACTGGAGGGAAAAAAGGGAACCCAGTAAAACCTGGTGCAGGGACCTCATTAGGGGTTATAGCTCAGGGAGCACAAAGAGGTGGTGGTGTGCTGGACACAGCATGTGATCCAGAGCTGTGGAGGTCTGAGTTAACAGGCAAGTGACTGGGAGCTAGTGGGAATGGCTGCTCCCTCCATGGAGATCCAGGGACAGGAGGAAGCCTTTCTGCAGTTTTCTGGGGAAGCTATGCATTGAGTAGAAAGCTTGGAAGAATGGGAAGACTCTAAGAGTATATGGCAACCAGATTTAAGTACTGAGTGGAGTGGATTTACTATTGGTTTGGTGGCTGGCAAAGCAGTCATACTGGGAAGGTCTCAGTTGCCAGGGGGTTAACACTGTGGGAAGGTTGGGAGAAGATCATGAGTGTGGGCCTCTCAGCAGGACCCTAAAAGCATGGCCATCTCTGTTCCATCTGCCTGGATTGGAATTTCACTCTTGGGGCAGGCTTAGTGGCTCATGCACCTCCCCCCCCAACCCCAGAACTATTGTTGGGGGCACTGTGAAATATGCCTCTGAAGGATTCTGGAGAGCTTTAAGATCCCAATCTGGCAAGGACTGAATGCTGAGGAAACAACCAGTTAAGATCCAGGACCATGCCTGGAAACTAGAGAGAGGTTGCTCTAGTGTTCTCTGTCTCCTAAAACTACATCGCCACCTGGTGGTCTGGCAAGATAGTGCAGCATATATATGTATATTCCTATTAAGATTGGTCCCTTATGCTATATATTTATATTTTTCTTTTTTAGTATTTTATTTTCTTTTTGTTGTTGCTGAGGTTGTTGATTTTTGTTTGTTTGTTTGTTTGTTTTGCTGTGTTTTTGCTAATTTGTTTGATTGGTCCTGTTCTTTCATTTTTACTTTCATCAAGAGCAAGGGCTCCTGCAATTTTGGTTATGGTATTTCAGCCTTGTTTATTCTCTCTCAATATTTAAATCCTCTTCTTTCTTTTGATAGAAACTTTTCTACTTTTCTCATCTTTCCTACATAAATTGCTCATACAACAGCTAAGATATCCCCTCCTCTTTTATGGTGTTTCTCCTTTCTCTTTTCTTCTCCTCTATTTGATATAACTATTTTTAATTTTCTTTATTCTTGTTGTATTATTATTTTTCTCTTCTTCATTTTTCTCTGAGTGCTGGGGTAGCCTGGCTTTGGTGTAGCTGGGAGGTCACAGCAGTAGTCCAGCTCAAGGAAGCCAAGAGAACGTGGTCTAGGAGCTCTTCTACATTTGGCCCTGGGGAGACAGTACTGACAAATCCACACTGCAGAATTTTTATTTTTCTTTTTCATTTTTATTTATTTTTTTCTTCTTGTTTTTGTTTCTCTTTTCTTTCTCTTTCTATTTTTAAAAGAGATAGAGTCTGGCTTTTCTCAGGCTGGCAAGGAGCTCCTAATTTTGAGAAACACACCCAGTACAGTGCTTCAAAATCCTTGAGTTACAGGCATCCCTCTAACACCACGCTGATTGATGCCATTTCTCCTATCATTCTCATTAGCTCTTCCTGTTCTCCTTCTCTCCTATTCTTCAGTTCTTTTCTTTCACCTCCCTTGTGTTTTTTTTTTCTTTTCTTTTTCTCTCTTCTTTCTTTATTTTCCTCTTTATTCTCCCTGATTGTTCTTTACCTTTCTCCCCCTTTTGGTCCAATAGCAAGAGGCCACTTTAACACCTAAGCTCTGAGACAATGTAATTTAAAGTAAAGGAGGAAGCAAGAAGGAAAAAGGAAGACAAGGAGGTAAACAAGAAGAAAACATTTATGAAGAGAAACCAACGGAAAAAAATTGGGCAACATGAAAAACAAAACCAGAGCAACTCCTCCAAGGGACAATAAGGCAGCTACTACAGAGGACTCCACCTATTAAAGAATTAATGGATTTGACAGAAAGAGAATTTAAAATGTGGATGATAAAGACAATAAAGGGAATGAACAAGAAAATGGAAAGACAGAACCTAAAGATGGATGAGAGGTATGTAGAATATAGAAAGGATATGGCACAGCTTAAGGAAATGAAGGAGACAATCAGGGAATGTAAATATGCAGTAGAAAGTATTAAAAATATATTAGATCATGCATAAGAATGAACCTCAGAGCTAGAGAGCAAAGTTCTTGACTTAACTCAGGTAGTTAATAAAGGAGAAAAGAAGAAAGAGAAAGCAGAACAGTTGCTTAAACATTCAAACGTATGAATAACAAGGATCCCTGAAGGGGAAGAAGATTGTCCCAAAGGAATGGAAGGCCTACTGGAGACTATCAGACATGAAAACTGCCCAACTTTTACTAAAGATTCCAACACACTCCTTTCAGATGGATATTGAACCCTGGATCATCTCAACTCAAACAGAGCTTCTCTAAGACAGATTGTAATGAACCTGTCCAAAGTCTAGATGAAAGAGAAAATTCTTCAGGCAGCCAGGCTGCCAGCCAACCAACTGACCTACAGAGGCAGAGCCATTAAGATCACAGCAGACTTTTCAACTGAAAATATCCAAACCATAAGAGAATGGTCATCCATCTTCACAATTCTTAAATAAAACAACTTTCAGCCCAGAATTCTGTTTCCTGCTAAACTAAGCTTCAAATTTGATGGAAAAATAAAATCTTTTGAGGATATGCAAATGCTGAGTAAATTTGCCACAATGAGATCAGCTCTACAAAAACCACTTAGACCTATTCTCAACATTCACTATCACAATGGATTGTCAGCAAAGTAAACACTCAGAAGCTAAAGGTCAAAACTTAGCTTCCAAATGGTGTAAAGGATAGCACTATATACAGACTTTCACAAAATGAGTAGAATTCCACCATACTTATCAATTCAATTCTCTCAATAAGTGTCAGTGGATTGAACTCCCCACTGAAAAGATACGAATGGATTTATAAAAAAGTACAAGCCATCCATATGCTGTCTCCAGGAAATGCATCTAGTCTTGAAGGACAAATCAAGACTCAGGGTTAAGGGATGGAAAACAGTATTTCAAGCAAACAGAAATCAGAAGAAAAGAGGGGTTGCAATCTTATTTTCAGATACAAGCAGATTTGAACCAAATAAAGTTAAGAAAGACAAACATGGACACTTAATACTAGTCAAGGGAACAATGCAACAAGAATAGATTTCAATTTTAAATATTTATGCACCCAACATTAATGCTCCTAGATTTATGAAACAGACAATTAACAATTTCTGCTTTTATTAATTGAGGGGTTTGAACAATATGATATCCCATAACACCGTCATGGTTGGGGACTTTAACACCCCATACTAGTTGGGGTCTTTAATACCCCTCTGACAGAACTGAAAAGATCCTCTAAACAGAAACTAAAAAAAGATACAAAGGACTTAAATGTGACCCTAGAACAAATGGGATTAATAGACATGTATAGAACACACCATCACAAAGCAAAAGAATACACTTTTGTCTTGTTAGCCCAAGGCTGACATACTCCAAAATAGATTACATTCAGGGATACAAATCAAATCTCAGCAAAATTGAAGGAATAGTAATTGTAACTTGTCTCTTCTCAGACCACAAGGCTATAAAGGTGGAACTCCAACAAAAACATTCATCCCCACACAAAGGCATGGAAATTAAACAACCTGATGTTGAATGATAATAGGGTTCAGGAAGAGATAAAAGCAGAATTTGTTAAATTCCTCAAGCATAACAATAATGAAGGCACAAGTTACCAAAATCTGTGGGATATAGCAAAAGCAGTCTTAAGAGGGAAATTTATTGCATTAGATGCCTACATTCAAAAAACAGAAAGAGAGCACATCAGCAAACTCATGAACCATCTTATGGAATTGGAATTTCTTTTCCCTAAGAAAAGAAATAGCAGAAGATATTAACAAATGGAAGAACACACCATGCTCATGGCTGAGAAGAATCAACACTGTTAAAAAGTCTATACTTCCCAATCCAATCCCAGATCCAGCAAAAGAAAAGAAATAACCAAGACTAAATCAGAGATTAATGAAATTGAAACAAATGAGTCATTCAGTAACAAAACAAAAAAGTTATTTTTGGGGGATGAAAAAGTTGTTTTTTTGTCACATCAGAATTCTATCAAATGTTCAAAGAAGAGCTTATATCCATACTGCAGACATTATACCAAAACACTGAGAAGGAAGGAATCTTTCCTAATACATTCTATGAAGCAAATATCACCCTGATAATAAAATCAGGAGAAGATCCAACTAAAAAGGAGAACTTCATACCAATTTCACTAATGAATATAGATGCAAAAATTCTCAATAAAATCTAGCCAATAGATTATAGCTACACATTAAAAGAATTATACGTCATGATCAAGTAGGTTTCATCCTAAAGATGCAAGGCTGGTTTAACATACACAAGCTTATAAACATAATTCACTGCATCAAGAGAAGCAAAAACAAGGACCATATGATCCTCTCAATAAGTGCAGAAAAAGTATTCAATACAATTAAGCATCCTTTTCTGATTAGAACATGTAAGACTATAAGCATAGGTTGCACATTTCTCAAACTGATCAAAACGAACTACAACAAACCCACAGCTCATATACTGAATGGAGTAAAACCGAAAGCTTTTCCACTTAAAACTGGAACCAGACAAGGTTGTCCTCTATCACTGCTACTATTCAACATAGTGTTGGAAGTTCTACCCAATATTGTCAGGCAAGAGAAGGAAATTAAAGGCATCCAAATGGGGGCAGAGGAAGTCATATTCTTGCTCTTTGCCAATGATATGATTTTATACTTAAGAGAACCCAAAGACTCAAACACAAGACTCCTGGAAGTTTTCAAAAAATACAGTAATGTCTCAAGATATAAAGTCAATGTCCACAAATCAGTAGCTTTTGTATATCCCAATAACAGCCCAGTTGAGAAGCTAATCAAAGGCACAATTCCCTTCATAGTAGCTTCAAAAAAAATGAAATACCTAGAAATATGTCATATGCCTAACAATAGAGGTGAAGGAGCTCTACAGAGATAATTACAAAACCCTAAGAAAATAAATAGCAGGGCTCGGTGCCTGTGGCTCAATCGGCTAAGGCACCAGCCACGTACACCTAAGGTGGCGGGTTCGAATCCCCAGCCCGGGCCTGCCAAACAACAATGATGGCTGCAACCAAAAAATGACGGGGCATTGTGGCGGGCGCCTGTGGTCCCAGCTAATTGGGAGGCTGAGGCAGGAGACTTGCTTGAGCCCAGGAGTTGGAGGTTGCTATGAGCTGTGATGCCATGGCACTCTACCCAGGGGGATAGCTTGAGGCTCCGTCTCAAAAAAAAAAAAAATTAAAAGAAATAGCAGAAGATGTTAACAAATGGAAGAACACACCCTGCTCATGGCTGAGAAGAATCAACATTGTTAAAAAGTCTGTACCTCCCAAAGCATTCTACACATTCAGTGTGATCCCCATTAAAATGCCAAGAT
>CAUYQV010178248.1:0-10210 GCA_963574575.1 Galagoides demidoff
CTGAGGGCTGTCTGCTTGCTTTACTTACTGTGTTCTTGGTTTATGATCTAATTTAAAAAACTAATCATCATGAAACATCAAAAAAATAAAGATGAATAGCTAAGGTAATGAGAATCCCAAGTATACTGATTTGATCTATAGAAATTATACGAATAGAAATGTATTAAGTTATCACAACCTCTATAAAAAGAACTAAAAATATACCTCCCATTTGATCTAGCCATCCCAGTATTCAGTATTTACCAAAGGAAGAAGGGAAGAAGGGAAGAAAAAAAGTCATTTTATCAAAAAGATATGTGCACACGAATGTTTATTACAGCACACTTCACAACTGCAAAAATGTGGAATCAACCCAAGTGCCCATCAAAACATGAGTGGATTAATCAACCACAGTGTACATGTGCCCCACGGAGTGCTACTCAGCTGTTTAAAAAGCTGATGAATTAATAATAACTTTTCTAACAACCTGGATGGAACTGGAGACCATTCTTCTAGGTGAAATAGTGCAAGAATGGAAAAATGAACAGCACCTGAGCACATTATTAAATTAGCACTAACCAGTCAATCTTCATGTGCACATTTGATGATAAAATTAAAAGCAAGCAGGTGGAGGGGTCTGGGGCGGTGGGTAAATTCACACCCAACAGGTAGAATGCACACTGCAAACTTTGACTCAAACTGTACAAAAACAATTTATATAGCCAAAACATTTGTACCCCTGTCTGTAACATCCTGAAATAAAATAAACCATCCTGTCCCATGTGCTAAAACTATGTATATTTATTGGATGTAAATTAAATTATATCTATTCACTAGCTATATATTCAGCCGACGGTCTCTTCCACATATGTTATTCCTTTATTGGACATGACTAAAATGTGTGTGCTTTTGCATACAACTGCATTGCTGTGCACAGAGTAAAAAGGAAAAAAAAAACCATGCTGATGTTCTTCATGGGTCTTGGCAGTCATGTTCCTGAATGCTTCCTTGTTGAGTAAACAGGGGCTGTGCCAAGATTTTTCCTGACTTGCTGTCTGTTTGGGTCTACATCTGAGAGTTGGAATGTGGACAGATCCAGAAGCTCACCTAGGACAACAAGCAGACCCCAGCAGGCATAGGACTGCGACCCACGGCAACTTCGCCACGTGAATCTCAGAGGAGCTTCTGTTCTTGCCTCTTTCCCCATCACCTACTCCCCACCTGCTGCCACTCGTCCTTTGATCTAACAAATTTGTGGGTGTCAAAACAAAGCCACACGCTGGCCATTTACCTGCCTAGCGATTTAGTACCGTGATTCCTAACCTTTGATGTGCAGTGGGTCACCTTGGAGGCAGCTGGCATTAAGGACACCACCCCAATCTCCACCCTTTCATTCAGCAGGTATGGGCCAGGCATTTGGGAGCACCCCGGATGATTCCCAGCTGGGATCAGGTATCCCTTTGAGATGTGATGACTCTGCATCCAGGCAGCTGGTTTAAGGCTGGACTGAGTCTCCTACATTTGTGCTACAGGGGATCATCGAGTCTGTGGTTCCTGATTCAACCTGTGTCAGTGCAAAGTGACGCCCCTAGGTAGAGCTGTTACATTTCACACCTTGTCAACTAGCAATGGTCTCATAGGACCTTTGGCAATGGCTGTTGTCTTTTGCTTGTCTCAACAGGGAGCTTTGGGTTGCTGCTTCGGGTCGTGGTGAGTCTAGCCAGGGATGCTGGTCAATGTTTTGTAGCTCACGGGATGACAGCCCTGCAGAGTGGTCCAGCCCCAAATGTTGGATGTTAATAGAACTGAACTTGACAGACCCTGCCTTAGCATGAGAGACTGTCTGTCCATCTCTGTCCAGCTATAATCCATCTTTCTTTATGTCTATGTAATTCAAGTACTATTTATCAGTCATCCTCTACCTACCAATCTACTATATCTACCAGTGTCTCTCTAGGTATTTAACCTATCATCTGTCATCCATCTATCCATCATCATCTATTTATCTATACATCTACTTATTTGTCTATCCACCATCTATCATCTACCTTTTGATCTAAATATCCATCCCCTATCTATCCACCGTCCATCATCTTTCTATCCATCCACCTGTTTATCTAAATATCCATCCCCTATCTGTCCACCATCCATCATCTATCTCTCTGTCATCTATCTATGGCACTGTCTATCTATGGATTCATTTATTTACCATGTACTATTTATCTATCATCATCTATCTATCTATCCATCTCTCTGTATCTACCATTATCTCCCAATGTATTCAATCCATCATCTCTCATTCATCTATTCATCTATCCATCACTTCTCATCTATCTATCATCCATCTGTCAGCCATCTCTCCATCTAATTCATCAAGAAACTGATATTTATTTTAATAAATTGGCTCACATGATTTGGGGACCTGGCAAGGCTGAAATTGGTAGAAAAGGCCAACAAGATGGAAAGTTAGGTAGGATTTCTTTCTTTCTTTTCTTTCTTTCTTTCTTTTTTTCTCACTCTGTTTCTTGGGAGTTCCATGGTCTCAGACCAGCTCACAAGAACCTCAAACTCCTGAGCTCAAGTGATCCTCCTGCCTCAGCCTCCCAAGTAGCCACGACTATAGGTGGGCATCAGAACTCCTGGCTAATTTTCTTTTTAATTTTTAGTACAGACAGACAGGAATTAGGTCTGTCCTGTATGCTTAGGTCTTAAAGCAGAATTCCTTCTTCTCTGGGAAATCTCTTATGCCTTCAACTGATTATATGAGGCCCACCCATGTGGCTGAAAGTCAGTCCCCTTCACATAAAGTCAATTGATTGTCAACATTCATCACATCCAGAAAACATCTTCTCAGTGTGATCCAGACAGGCCTATGAGTAAAATACTGGGCACCGTGGCCTGGGGACACAGCAAATTTACAGCAGGGTCTGTTTTTATCCCTTCACACAAAGGAAGCCAGAGGATTCCAAGGTCTCTCAGCCTTTCAGCAAAACCCAGGCCACGCACCTGTATCCTTGGAGATGTTTCCTCGTTTGCAGCTGATGGAGTACTTGAGAGGGGAGGTCGGTGCGTTGTGCAGAGCACTTTGTCCTTCCTGCAAAGTGGCTGCTACTAGGAATCCAAGCAGATTTTTTAGGTGGCCCCCAATAAACACGTCCTCCTCAAGATTATTTTTTAATAGTGAGATAGTGTATTTCACCCAAAGGGTATTTTCTTGAAATTAGATGAAATACCCCCGTTTTGTGTGCATGAGTGTTATATCTGGCATTGCATCAACATATCATCCAGGTAAAAATGCTGACCCCCCAGGTAGGCAGGTGGGAACCTGGTGGGCCACAGGATGGGTGCAGAACAGGGGGTGGGGAGGTGGAAATGCAGGCTCCTTGGCCTGTCACCTCCCTGAGCTGGTGCTGGGGACCCCAGCACCTCTCCAGTGATTTTCCTGAGCCTCCTATCAGAGAACCACTGGTTTGGGGCTGCCTCTTACCCTGCTGTTCTGACTTTCTCTCTCTCTTTTTAAAAACAGAATTAAAAACGCTAATTTTAATGATAATAACAATATTTAACATAAGGACTGAGAACAAAAACCTCACCAAGAACGAATGAAGATAAATACATTCAGAAAAGAAATCAGACAGTTGCTGAAACAAAATATTAAGCAATAATAATAGTAACAAAGCAAAGAAAGTAACATTCCAATGGTCAGATAGAAGTATGTCTATTATAGAATACTTTGATTAGTTAACTTCTTATTTTGTTTTTTCCAAAGTCTCAGAAAAATAGACGACTAATATTTACAAATGAAAGTAACAGATAATTACAAAAACACAGATAATGCCAAATCTTATAGACAAATAAATAATGACTTTCTTTTTTCTTTTTGGCCAGGGCTAGGTTTGAATCTGCCACCTCTAGCATATGGGACCAGCGCCCTACCCTTTTGAGCCACAGGTGCCACCCTGAAATAATGACTCTCTGAATCTCCTACCTAGGAGCTAGCAGCAGCCCTGCTGGCTTTATTATTATTGTTATTATTTTATTGTAGAGGCAGACTTACTTTATCACCCTTGGTAGAGTGCTATGGCATCACACAGCTCACAGCAACCTCCAGCTCTTGGGCTTAGGTGATTCTCTTGCTTCAGCCTCCTGAGTAGGTGGGACTACAGGTGCCCACCACAATGCCTGGCTATTTTCTTGTTGCAGTTTGGGCCAGAGCTGGGTTTGAACCCATCACCCTCAGTGTATGGGGCTGGCATCCTACCCACTGAGCCACAGGCGCCACCCAGCCCTGCTGGTTTGTAAGGCTCCTAGCACGGTACCACCACGGAGGCCACCTGACCTGAGTCATGAGACTAAATCCACCATTTCTGGGGGCTCTGGCACAACTCTGTTGGGTGTCCTGGGCCTGTGTAAGCCTCCCTGAAGGTGGTTTTCTTTTGCAAAAGAGCAAAGCCCTTTTGCCCCATGAGACACTTTGGAGAGGGGGGTAGGACATTGTGCTAGAGTATTTCAAGGAAAAAGTGAATTTGCCACTTTTTGGTGCTTCCTGGAGACCCTCCCGGGGCCCCTCTGAGGCTGGGCCAACTGGCATTGATATCCAAAATGTGTGGGCCCTGTTCTCGGACCTCCCCACCCTGCAGTCAAGTTTCCATCTTTCAGAAGAGGAGGCCTGGAGGTTTTCTCTTGCAGAGAGACCCCTATCCCCAATGACTGGGGCTCGTTCTCCTTGGGGTGAAAACCCCTAGAATCCTGAGGGGGCAGGTGTTTGGGTCTGCCATTTATAGCAGGAGCAAGAAAAAGTATTATTGCCCCCAAAGATTAAGGACGTTATTCTTGTTCTCATCACGAGCTTGTAGCATCTTATGTAACAGAATATGTAACAACCTATGTAATAACACGTGACAGTTTATGTAAAAACATATGTAGCAATCTATGTAACAACCTATTGTAGCAAGATGTGTAAGAACCGGGACTGCAGATAGCAGAGACCAAGTGGCAATTACATGAAACATACAAGCAATCTTAGAAGTTAAGGCATGAGTTGGAAATTGATCAGCTGTGGAATTCCAGTGTGGGGGCTGGGCTTGGGGAGGGCAGCTTGTTCTCAATAAATACCCACTGCAGAGCTCACTTGGTGCCTTTTCCCCGATACGCATGGGGAGGCCCACCTCCTGCAAGCTTTGAGCAAACAATCCATTGTCCAGCTTGCTTCCTTGGGGATGGCACCGACGTGAACTCTGTAAAGCGGGGTTTCTAGACCCCAAGCCTTGGCACCTCCTAGGCACTGGGCAGCAAGGCAGACTCGGGGCCCTGTGGGCTGATTCTTAAGGGTTTTCAAGGCTTTGAGGCGGAAGATGCCAGGCTGACAGAACAGCTCTTGTATGGCCCAGGTGCTCCTCCGAGGTGGCTTGTCTTTAAACAGGTCTTCCAAGAAGCCCTTGGCACTCAGCACCTGAGTGAGTTTCCAGGAATGACAATTTCTCCTTGTAGAAAGAGCTCTGGTTTTCGAAACCTCATTGTCCACGTTGTGTCACCCACCTCTCCCTACAGCCCTGTGCATTCACCAAAACTATGTTTATTCCCCCTTTTCTGATGCCAAAGGGGGGGGGCACAGATTGAGAAAAACATCAAGGAGGCCACGGCAAGTGCTAGAGCTGGTGTGGAATTGTCCCTCTACATTCCCAGCCCTGGTGGGCTTTTCCAACCCCACCAGGCTGTCAGTGTCACCTGCCTTGTAGCTGCCTCTGTCTCACAGTTTAAATCTGTTACGGGCTGAATTGTGGCCTTCTTTGAATTCATAAATCAAAATGGATGAGGCCCGAACACCTGCTACAACCTGGATGAACCTCGGAAATATGACACTCACAATAGACGCCACACTCGGGGGGCCACATGTTAAGGTATAGCCTGAACTGTGTCCCCATCCATGTTGAGGCCCTACAGCCTACAACCTCAGAATGTGACTGCACTTGGAGATGGATCTTTATAGAGATGAAGAAGGTAAAATAAGGCCACTCACTCATGGGGTGGGGAGGTCTGATCCACCAGGACTGGTGTCTCTGCAAGAACAGGGGATGAGGACACTGATATGCACAGAGGGATGACCCCGGGGACACAGGGAGAAGATGACATCTACACACCAAGGAGAGAGACCTCAGGAGGACCAGCCTGGGATACCTCAATCTCAGACTTCCAGCCTTCAGGATGTGGGGGGATAAATGTCTATTTTTCCAGACGCCTCATTGTGGCCGTCTGTCACAGCAGTCTGTGGAAACTAGTGCAGAGAGTCTGTCCTGTGCACCTGAGCTCTACCTGGCTGCAGCCTCGACACCCCTGGGAGCTGAAGAGAAACCTGGGTGTGTATCACCTGTGTCTTGCGGTGCCCACGTGCCCATCTCACTTTGGGAAGGCTGGTTTAGGACACGCCAACTGTCTCTGCCTCCTTGGACACTCTGAAGCAATCTTCTCAAGATTGCACCCCCTGCCCCGAAGAGGTCTTCCTGAGAAAAGCATCGAGGAGGCCACGGCAGGTGACGAGGAATCACGCCTTGCTCGTTTATGACAAAAAATGTTTCCTCCTCAGCGGCTTCAAACAGCACATAATAAAGTCACAGGGGAGCCAGGACCCGGGACAACTGGTCGAGCTTCTGGGACTGGACGTTAGGGAATCCCCAGACATTCATGTTGAGGGGAGGAAGATGGGGGTCCAGCCCTCCTGAGTGCTGTTTACTGTCTTGGTGGAAATAGAAACCTCATTTGGGGTGAGAAAGCAGAATGGACTCAATCTTGCCGGTGTTTACGTGTAGAAGAAACAGAACCCCCACTGGTGACAAAGTGAAACCCACTGAGAACAGGACCCCCCATTTCGGGGGGGGGTTCCTGTTTTTCAGTTCTTTCATTTTTATTTTGTGTTTTTAGAGACAGGGGCCTTGCTCTGTCTCCCAGGCTGGAGTGTGATCATAGCTCACTGTAGTCTCAAATTCTTGGCCTCAAGTCATCCTCCTGCCTCAGCCTCCTCTGTAGCTGGGACTTCAGGTGTGCACCACCCCCACTGCTTAACTAATATCTTTTTATAGATGGGGTCTTGCTGTACTGCCCAGGCTGGAGTGCAGTGGTGCAATCATGGCTCAAATTTCTGGGCTCCAGTGACTCTTCCACCTCAGCCTCCTGAGTAGCTGGGAGTATAAGCTCACACCACCATGCCTGGCTAATTTTTCCTTTAGAGATGAGGTCTTGCTAAGTTGCCCAGGCTGGAGTGCAGTGGTGCACCCACCCACAGCTCAAATTCTTGGGTTCAAGTGATTCTCCCACTTCTGCCTCCTGAGTAACTGCAATTATAAGCACACACCACCATGTCTAGCCAATTTTTAAAATTTTTTCCGTAAAGTTGGGGTCTTGCTATATTGGCCAGGCTGTAGTGCAGTAATGTAATCATAGTTCAAATTTCTGGTCTCAAGTGATTCTCTGCAGTCTCCTAAGTACCTGAGATTATAAGCACCTAACACCACCATGCCCAGCTAATTTTTCTTTCAGAGATGAAGTCTTGTTAAGTTGCCCAGGCTGGAGTGCAGAGGTGGGACCACAGCTCAAATTTCTGGATTCAAGTAATTCTCCCACCTCAGCCTCCTGAGTACCTTGGATTACAAGCACACACCACCATGCCCAGCCAATTTTTAATTTTTTTTTTTTTTTAGAGATGGGGTCTTGCTATGTTGCCCAGGCTGGAGTGCAGTGTTGTGATCATACCTCAAATTCCTAGGCTCAAACGATTCTCTGACCTCAGCCTTCTGAGTAGCTGAGATTATAAGCACATACCACCACCCTACCCAGCTAATTTTTGAAAACATTTTTTAGAGATAATGAGACCACAGCTCAAATTTCCAGAGTCAAGTGATTCTCCCACCTCACTCTCCTGAGTAGCTAAGATTACAAGCCACCATGCCCAGCTAATTTCTTATAAAGAGATGGGGTCTTGGGCGGTGCTTGTGGTTCAGTGGGTAGTGGGAACCTGCCCCATATACCAAGGTGGCAGGTTCAAACCCGGCCCCGGCCAAACTGCAACAAAAAAATACCCAGGCGTTGTGGCAGATGCCTGTAGTTCCAGCTTCTCAGAAGGCTGAGGCAAGAGAATCACCTGAGCCCAGGAGTTAGAGTTTGCTGTGAGCTGTGCGATGCCACGGCATTCTACCGGGGTGATAAAGTGAGACTGTCTGTAGAAAAAAAGAGAGAGAGAGAGAGAGATGGGGTCTTGCTATGTTGCCCAGGCTGTTCCTGAACTCCTGGCCTTCAGCCATCCTCCATCTTCAGCCTCCCAAAGTGCGGGGATTCCACTCATGAGCTGCTGCCCCAGCCGGCACCATCATATGCTTTGTGGACCTATTTTCTTTGGTTGTTTTTTTGTTTTTGTTTTTTTGCAGTTTTAATCGGGGCCAGACTTGAACCCGCCACCTCAGCGCCCTACTCCTGGAGCCACAGGTGCCGCCCTTTCGGGACATAGTTTTCTAAATGTTGTAACCACAGTCTAAGTGGAATGTTCAGAGTTTCCTGCCCTTTGGGGGCCCTGTGTTATGTAAAATCCTAGAGCTGAGTCCTCAGTAAGGAAAGTGCTCTGCAGACTTTCGCTTTGTAAAGTGGCTCTAGCAGCAGCTGCTGAACCCAGAAGGACTGGTTTAAATTAACCCACCGGTCAGCGGAAACCGGTAAAGCCCTCTGCAGGGGACGTAGATGAAAGGGTTTGGATACTAACAGAGAAGAGCTGTGTGGATTTATTCATAAGACCGCATGTCCCACGATGGATTCAGGAGACTCGAATTCAATTCAGCGGTATATAAATCCTGCCCATAACGGTGTCCTTGCTGTCAGCTCTGTGCTTTATCCTCTTTTTCCTTTTTTTTTTTTCTTTTCAAAGCCCACCCAGGGCTGCCATTCTCTTTCACAAAGAAGTCAATAATTCTTGACTTCTGATTGAGAAGTCAAATTGATTGAGGCGATTTTAGCCATCAGCACTGACTTTGGGAGTTGGGTGGTTGTCAGTCGGATCTTGGGGTCAGTCTTTGCAAAGCTGCCCCTTGTCACACTGACCTATGGGGTCTGAATAGGCATGGAATTTCAGAAAAAAAGGAAAAAAAAAGAAAAGAAGAAAAGCCAACTTGGTGCCCATATCACGATGGTTATGGTGCCAGCCACGTGAACGAGGGTGGCTGATTTGAACCCAGGCCAGGCAGCTAAACAACCATGGCAATTGCAACAACAACAAAAAGTAGCCGGGCATTGTGGCAGGCACCTGTGGTCCCAGCTACTTGGGAGGCTGAGGCAAGAGAATAACTTAAGCCCAAGAGTTTGAGGTTGCTGTGAGCTGTGTTGCCACAGCACTCTACTGAGGGTGACATAGTGAGACTCTGGTCTCAAATAAAAAGAAAAGAAAAAATGACTGATTGCAATGGGAACCGTCTTTAAATCTTGCAGGGATGGAGTTCAAACCCCAGAGGGGGTTGTTGGCTATAGACCACAGAAAAATCCCTCTAACTGCTACATAAGG
Organism: Galagoides demidoff; assembly: GCA_963574575.1. NCBI lineage: Eukaryota > Metazoa > Chordata > Mammalia > Primates > Galagidae > Galagoides > Galagoides demidoff. The sequence goes on from CAUYQV010178248.1 coordinate 9,518, forward strand.
AAGTTTTTCTCTTAAGATCCCCAAGCACAGCTTTGGGGGGGGGGGGGGCTTGTGTATAAGCCTTGGCCCTTTCAGCATGACCCATTTCAAACTTTTTCCTGGGAAGCCCAGATCGGAGGACCCATAATCCTCCCAGAATGGAATAAAATTGCTCCCCTCTTGAGAGTTTTCAGACCCCAGAACACGAGGTTTTGATTAAAAGCTGCTGAACTCACCAAGGAACAGCAAAACAAAGTAGGCACGCATCTTGGATCTCATGTCCTGATGTCCTGGCTTATGTGTTCTGTGGAATAAGCCCAGTGCAAGCAATTAGCTCACGGGCAGCCCTTCAGGGCTGAGTCTGGGGTCTCAGGATTAGGACTGTGACCTGCCAGCCCCCAATACCCACCTAGAGCACACGGGATGTCTGCTACAAATTTGCTCTGACTCCCCTGGAAGCAGGGGGGGGGGCCTTGCCCCAGGGTAATCTCTCTATTTGGCTTGTAGCTCTGCAGGCCGTGCAACCTGGCCACGTGATGCTGGCTGGTGGGAGTCCGCCTGGTTTACATAATGAGGTCTGGGCAACATGGACACCCTCCCCACATGTGTGAATCATGCCTGCCGCTACCGCTGTGAGGTATGCAGCTCCTGAAGCCAGGCAAGGCCTAGGAGCAGCAGGGTCAACTGCCTCAGTGCCACCCTGCCCAATGCCTG
>CAUYQV010178249.1:0-20634 GCA_963574575.1 Galagoides demidoff
GGCGCCTGTGGTCCCAGCTACTTGGGAGGCGGAGGCAGGAGACTCACTTGAGCCCAGGAGTTGGAGGTTGCTGTGAGCTGTGATGCCATGGCACTCTACCGAGGGGGATAGCTTGAGGCTCCATCTCAAAAAATAAAATAAAATAAAATAAAATAACTAGAAAACATAAGATAGTCATACATAAAATAAACTTTTAAAATGTGAACATATTTGTGTATCTTTCTTGATAAAAGAAGAAGGCATAAATTTTGCCCATACGTAGTGTTGAATATAAGATAGCCATATTAAATTGTGATTACAGAGGATTTTAATGACATAGATGCTTGTGATAGGTGGCTAGAAAAGTGCCTGGCACTTGATGGGCAGTCAGTAAATATATAGAATACCTGTATATGTATATTGTAAGCAGCCAGTTGGCCAATTCCCCTAATTTACAAATATCTCTTACACATCAATGAGCAAAAACAACCCATTTGGGAAATGATAGTGAAAAACATTAGCAAGGATTTCACCCATGGAAAGAAGGTCAGCTTTAATAAATGAATGAAAATTAAGGTAATAGTAAATATTTTTCACTTAGAGTATATAGTAAAAGAGTAGTGGATATTCTGATGTGCTTGTAACACCTGTGTGTGCACACACAAAAACAACAAAGTTTGATACCAAGTGTTGGTGAGCATAGGCCACTGTTAGGAGTATCTATCAATACAAGTACACAAAGTTGGGCTTATTTGTGTTTATTCTGTGTTGTATATATATGAATAGGGAACTTTGTGTTTATTGTGTGTTATATATATATGAATAGGGAACTATGCGTTAAAACCTATTTTGGCTTTTTTATTCTTAAGGAATAAGATCTCACAGCATTAATAGTGGTCATATGACCTGTTAAGGCGTATCTATATGATTTACTAATGTGTTGTTATTTTTCCTCTGTCTTTTTTTATTAAGGCATCATCTCTTTCAACATATAAAATAGCAGAACAAGATTTTTCTTACTTCTTCCCTGACGATCCTCCCACATTTATCTTTAGCCCTGCTAACAGACGCAGAGGGAGACCTCCCAAACGAATATCTGTTAGTCAGGTAAGTAGATAATTGGTTAAAAACTACATTTATCTGTTAATAAAATAGTTTTCAGAATCAAGAGCTGTGTTTGACTCCCCTCACCCCTAAAGCCTGTAGGAAGAAATCTACTGCTTCACAAAAAATGAGTGTGTATTGTATGTTGATAATTGCTTAGCAGCTTATACACATGGCTCTCCTATTAACGGAATTTTATTCCAAAGCAGAAGCAAGCATATAAGGACTTACTGAAATGAAAAGCAGGATGAAATATGGGGAATAAACTATAGAATAGAAGTATAAAATAAAGAGCAGTAAGTTCTAACTGGCAGATGTTATGTAGTGCTTTAAGAAAGTAATAAATGGGCCAGGTATGGTGATGCACATCTGTAGTCCCAGCTACTTGAGGACTAAGGCAGGAGAATCACTTGTGCCCAAGAGCTAGAGGTTGCAACAAGCTACAGTGATAATCACTGCACTCTTCCCAGGGCAAAAGAGCAAGACCCTGTTTCCAAAAAAAGAAAAGAAAGAAAGAATAGAAAACAATAGTGCTTGAGCTAGACAAAGCATAAGATTTCTAATGATGAGGCAAAGAAATGGGAAAAGTATTAAGGTATTTGAGGCAGAAGGAAGAATATGAACATGGGTTAGAAAGGATTCATTTGTATAGCATCAGTAAGTTGTATAGTTGCAGGATGGCTGAACTTTAAGTATGTAGAAAGATGTAATGGGCATGTAGTTATTTTTGAGACTCCCTAATTTCTCTATATAATCAAAATGATACTAAAATATTCTTTCCATAATAATATCCAATTTGCTTAAATATTTAATGTTTTATCTTATATAGGGACTTAAAATAGGCCTTAGCCCAAAAGTGGTGACCTAAATCTAAGCAAATAACAGTGTACAGATTCAGAATGCAAAGTAAATCTTCGCTAAGGAAAACAACTCTTGGAGTTTTAGAACAGAAGGAGAAGGGGTAGCATAGGGTGCATACTGTGTTTAATAATGTGCTCACATCCAATTTATCTTTCTCATCTTTAGCAATAGGGAATTTTACACCTTCAGATCATTGTCATTCCTCAGTTCAGGGAGAAAGGACACTATGAAGGCTTCTGGAATTGGGCAGACTAATAACTTAGATGCAATTGCCTGAGTTAGAGAATATTTATTTTGGATAATTCTAATCGTTTAATTCCCTTTCTTTTTATTTTTTTCTCTTGCCCTCATTCTACACATTGACTTGTTCTCTTCTTTAGTTATGGATTGCTCATGGCTGTTATGATTTGCAAGACAGGTTCCTACTGCTTCTAAGTATAGTTTACAGCACATTCAGCATAACTGAGCCTTTTGTTGAATCTTAAGAGTCTTTTACAGGTTTGGGTTAAGTGTTGGCTAGAAGAGTTGGCTGTAAGAAGAAAGTGAAAAACCTTAGGAATGTTAAATCTACTGTTCTTTCTTTCCTTTTCCCCATGCCCTTCAGTCTCTCTTCTTGGTACTTTTTTTTTAAGCCAGAGTCTCACTATGTCATCCTTGGTAGAGTGCTGTGACATCACAGCTCACAACAACCTCCAACTCTTGGGCTTACGTGATTCTCTTGCCTCAGCCTCCCAAGTAGCTGGGACTATAGGTGCCCGCCACAATGCTCAGCTATTTTTTGGTTGTAGTTGTTGTTGTTTGAAGGGACTAGGCCAGGTTCGAACCCACCAGTCCTGGTGTATGTGGCTGGTGTCCTAGCTGCTGAGCTACAGGTGCCAAGCCTCTTCTTGGTACTTTCTTATTGGCATACTTAAAATTTTTCTACCCCAGATGAAGCCTGTTTCCTTTTTCCAAGTGGCTTTCAATACAATAAGCTACATTTAATTTTGTTCCTACTGTATACTTAAGCACTTTATTATCTGTATTGTCTTCTTAAGCCTCAAAATAGCTTTTCAAAAAAGATAGATGGGGCATGGTGGTATGTACCTATAGTCCCACCTACTCTGGAGGCTAGATTGGGATGATACCTTGAGCCCATGAGTTCAAGTCCAACCTTGGCAACATACTAAGACACTCCCTATCTTAAAAAGAAAGTAGGAGCTAGGTGTGGTGACTCATGCCTGTGATCCTAGCACACTGGGAGACCAAGGCAGGTGGATTGCTTGAACTCACAAGTTCAAGACCAGCCTGAGCAAGAGTGAGACCCCATCTCTAAAAATAGCCAGGTGTTGTGGTGTGTGCTTGTAGTCCTAGCTACTTGAGAGGCTGAGGCAAGAGCATCACTTGAGTCCAAGAATTTGAGGTTGCTGTGAGTGAGCTGCGATGCTGAGAATGATAAAGTGAGACTGTATCTCAAAAAAAAAAAAATACAGCAAGTGAGATTACTACTCATGAATGGTTTTGAGACTCTGTCTCTAAAAAATAAAAAAAAAAAAAAAAAGTAGGATCTCATTTACAGATGAAAAGGTAAGGTTTGGTGCCCATAGCTCAGCAGTTAGGCGGCAGCCACTTACACTGGGGCTGGTGGTTTTGAACCTGGCCCAGGCCTGCTAAACACCAATGACAACTACAGCAATAACAACAAAAAATAGCCGGGCATTGTGGCGGGCGCCTGTAGGCCCAGCTACTTGGGAGGCTGAGGCAAGAGAATCACTTAAGCCTAAGAGTTTGAGGTTGCTGTGAGCTGTGATGCTACAGTACTCTACTGAGGGCAACATAGTGAGACTCTGTCTCAAAAAAAAAAGAAAAGAAAAGATAGGCTCTGAGAGATTAATTCAGTTTTCTCAAAGTAACATAACAAAAGTTAGGATTTGAACCTGAGTTCAAAAGTAGCCCCTTGTTCTTTTTACCTTGCTTTAGTGATGGAGTATGGTGTTGATAGTGTTATCTATTGACCTTCTAGCCATTTTAGTTTTCAATATGGGATAACTAAAGTTTAGAATGATTAATTACTGCTTCTATTTTCCAACTCCAATTCAATTGTAACTATCACTTTTGGTTATTTAGAATTTCCATTTCAGAATTTATCCAAATTCTGAGATTCATAAGATGTTTACTTAGAACCTTGAACTTCCAACTATTATAAGCAGTCTCACATTTTAATTATGTAATATCTGACTTTCCTGTTCAACTGTAAGCTTTGTGAAAGTAGGGACCATGTCGGTCTTGTTTATCACCACTGTTAGTACTATGCCTGGCACATGCATTTATAAGATAAAAGATAAGAATACTAGACAAATTAGGTTAGAGACATTATTCTCACAAGAAATAAAGTAAAAATAAAATTTCGACATCAGGGCGGCACCTGTGGCTCAGTGGGTAGGGTACCAGCCCCGTATACCAAAGGTGGTGGGTTTGAACTCAGCCCCAGCCAAACTGCAACAAAAAAATATCCAGTGTTGTGGTGGGCGCCTATGGTCTCAGCTATTCAGGAGGCTGAGGCAAGAGAATCACTTAAGCCCAAGAGCTGGAAGTTATGAGCTGTGACACCACAGCACTCTACTGAGGGCAACAAAGTGAGACTCTGTCTCTAAAAATAAAATAAAATAAAATAAAAATAAAATTTTGACATTGTTTAATTTTGGCCACAAGAATATTTCTGATACATCTTTTCTCCAACTTTTTTATTTTTTAATTTTTATGACTATAGGCATGTGCCCCTGCCCTCAACTAAATTTTTGATTTTTTGACTATGCTGTCCAGGCTAGTGTCAAAAAGTGATCCTCTTGGCTTGGCACCCACAGCATAGTGGTTACCGTGCCAGCTACCACAGCATAGTTGTTACAGTGCCGGCCACATACAGTGAGGCTGGCAGGTTCAAACCTGGCCAGGGCCAGCTAAACAATGACAGCTACAACAAAAACAACAAAATATAGCCAGCTGTTGTGGCAGGTGCCTAAGGTCCCAGCTACTTAAGAGGCTGAAGCAAGAGAATTGCTTAGGCCCAGGAGTTTGAGGTTGCTGTGAGCTGTGACATCACAGCACTTTACTGAGGGTGACAAAGTAAGACTCTGTCTCAAAAAAAAAAAAAAAAGTGATCCTCCTATCTTGGCCTCCCAAAGTGCTGGTTTATAAACATGAGCCACTGTGCCTGGCCCTCTTTTACATTTGATATCTACATTGTCTAGTTTATAAGGTAACCTAGAACATTTTGTTCTTCTAGTGCATAGTTGTAAGGCTCTCTCCATATGTGTATATTACCAATTATTTATCCTGGGATATTCTTGTACTAATTTGTAGAACATAACTCATGTTCTGTTTATTACTATGATTAGTGCTATTAAAAGTTAATATATCCTTTATAATAAAAATTCATTGTAGTATAAAGAAGGTATAATTGGTGGGGACTTTTAAATTTTTTGTGTTTTATTTTTACTATGATCATCAAGCAAGCCATCAGTTTGTATAATTTGTGCTTTACAACTTTAGTTTTTGGTTTGTTTTGTAGGAGGACAGCGTTTCTAATAAACAGACTGTTGTAGGTTATAGGAACAAAGGTATTAAAGAAAGAGACAAACTTTTGAAACAAGAAGAAATGAAATCACTAGGTGAGTTAACATTTGTAAAAACTGATTATGAAAAAAAAAGACTGTTCTTTGCCAAGTTGGGGATATTTCTAAAATAACATTTCTCAGGCTTGGCGTCTGTAGCACAGTAGTTATGGCGCCAGCCACATACACCGAAGGTGGCGGATTTGTACCAGGCCCGGGCCAGCTAAACAATGACAACTGTAACAAAAAATAGCTGGGTGTTGTGGCAGGCACCTATAGTCCCAGCTACTCAGGAGGCTGAGGCAAGAGAATCACTTGAGCCCTAGAGTTTGAGGTTGTGAGATATGATACCACAGCACTCTACCGAGGGCAACATAGTGAGACTCTGTCTCTAAATAAATAAATAAATAAATAAAATAGCATTTCTTGTTTATTTTTTTGAAGTGTAAGTATTTTTCACTCAGATACCCTTTCTTTCTTAATAAGATCCATTCATCCCTTAAAATGATATCTCAAGGTATAACACATTCCCCATAAAATTGCTTAATGCTAGGTTAAATAGAAGTTGGAGTTTCCAGGGCTTACAACCTAGGGCCAATTTGTTTGATTCACATAGCCTTTTAAAACATTGCTTTCCCACCTTGAGTATGCACATGAATAACTTGGGGATCTTGTTAAAATGAAGAGTCTTAAATTAGTAGGTTTGGTGGAGGGGTGATTCTGCATTTTAACAAAGTGATAATTATGCTGCTGTCTTCAGATCACACTATGAGTGTCAGGGCTTGCTTACTAAGGCAGGGATGTTTGGCCTAGCCCTATAGTCTGTCTGAAGCTCAGCCAATGTGCTTTTCTCATTTTAATCACATACTGGTTCCCTCCAGGAATTTTGTTTCTACTAGTCTCATTTAACCTTAAATTATTTCAGGGGTCTGTTGTATCAAAATATGCCAAGTGTTATTTTCTGTCTGTATACAGTTCTAAGTTTGATTTTCTCCACAGCTTTTGAAAAGGCTAAATTAAAAAGAGAAAAAGCCGATGCCCTAGAAGCAAAGAAAAAAGAAAAGGAAGATAAAGAGAAAAAGCGGGAGGAATTAAAGAAAATTATTGAAGAAGAGAGACTAAAGAAAAAAGAAGAAAAAGAGAGGCTTAAAGTAGAAAGAGAAAAGGTATTCATTTGAGTATATTAGCTATATGTATACACTTGATCTTAGCTAAAAGTCCAAGAAACGATGCTCTCTACATATAGTAATATTACTTTAAATATTTACATTCATGGTAGCTTTTCAAATGCTTTTTTTCATTGTTATTTATGAATGCATAGAACATTAATACTGCTTTAGCTTTGGAAAATTTAATAAATGATTTAAGTTTCAACATATATCTACATGCTTTTATACCTCACTTAAACCCCCTTTTAAAATACTTTGAATGATTATCTTCATTATTTAGATGATATAGGTAAAACTTTAAAAGTCAAATACATAGTTTGAAAAATGTTATAGATTCTGTGACTATTAGTGTTCTCATCTTTCTTGAAAAATAAGGTGTCTGTAATGATAAGAGTTTTCTACAAATCTTTGATTATAGACTTCCGTGGTAGATATTTTTAGAGAATTCTATAGCTGGTTTCCTCCAAAGTCAGTCTTTCTTAGGTTTTTCTGGGATAATCACAGGTAGCCTTAGAGAATCATGTTATGCACTGTGCTTATTTGTGTATAGTTTCTTGAATTTTTTCAAATAATCCACTGAGGTGGTGTTGGAGGTCTAAGAAATGTTTACACCAGAGAGTATAGAGAACAGAAAAATCATCTGTCATCTAATGGTAACATTTAGAGATAGAATTAACACTTTGATTAATTTATTTCCAGTGCTTATTCTGAGCCTTAAAAAAGATATTATCCACCATTTATAATTTTGTATACTTTTTTCATCTAACATTGTCATAAGTATTCTGTCATGCTATTAAATAATCTTAAGTGGAATTTTTAGTGACTGCATAATAATTCATTAAATAGCTATAGCTAAATACTTTACAATGTTTTTGTTTGTTTGTTTGTTTGTTTTGTTGTTGCAGTTTTTGGCCTGGGCCAGGTTTGAACCCACCACCTCCAGTATATGGGGCCAGCACCCTACTCCTTAAGCCATAGGAGCCGCCCATGCTTTACAATGTTTTGCTCATAAATAATACTTCTGTGCTCAAATTTCTGTATAAAGTTCTTTTTTTAAGACTATGTCCCAGGATAAATTTGTAGAAGTAAAATAATAGGTCAAAGGGTAAGAATATTTTAAAAACTTCTATCTGCATACATAGCTAAGTGTTGTCAAAACATGCTTATTTACACTCTTTAAGAATGCTCATTTTACAATTGCAAAGACATGGATTCATGAAAATAACAAATGTATTACAAATATAAAGAGAGATTTTATTTTGGATACTCTAATAATGTACTTGCTTTGATAGGATCTAATTGATTTGAAGTAGGAGAGACCTACTATTGGCAGAGTCAGATTAAATTAATACTTATTCAGGAGCTTTTCTGTGCCAGAGATTTTTAAGTCTTCACACATTATTTTGATAGGCATTATTAATCTTTTTTTTTCCCCAGGAAAGAGAGAAATTACGTGAAGAAAAGCGAAAGTACATAGAATACTTAAAACAATGGAGTAAACCTAGAGAAGATATGGAATGTGATGATCTTAAGGTATGAACATGTTACATGATGTTTCTCGCAGGCATGTTTCATATGCCCTATGCAGCTTTGCTCATATTTATTTTACTTAACAGTGGCCTCTTTTCTTTATATCTAACTGAGAGGAAATAGCCAATTAAACAAAATTTTTATACTTAGAATTCCAAAGTAGTATTATTAGCATTTTATAGCAAGCTTTGATAATGTTTCCTATTCTGCAGAAACAATTGATCAGTTGTGTGATCCTTCATAATCCAATAACCACTGTAGCCAGGCATGCGTTCAACTTGATTGTTAGGAAAGGGTTATGTCTATTTCCAGAAATAACCAGAGTATTCAAACTGAACTAATCAATCTCAGCTTTTAAGGAACCATTCCTAAATCAATAGATGGTAGATTGTGTTCCAGCGCATAAGGAAATACTGCATTGAAGACAGTATTTCACAGCTAATTTGATTTTAGAACGTAGGTTAAGAGACCTTCTTACCTAATTCTTTATACCCTCACATTAATCTGAAATTAAAAAAAAAAAAAAAGAAACCCTCTTAACTAGGAAATGTTGTCAGAAGTACATTTCAGCCTAAAGTTGTGTTCTTAGTTTGAGGAAAGAAAATGTCCCTTTTTCACTGTCCTTTCCAAGAAACTGTGGTTTAATAAAGTTGGAATAAGTTCAAGTCATCTATTATTTTACAAGTTCCAAAGATGACTGTGATCAACATCCAGGTTTAAGAAATACTAGTCTACCTGTAATAATTCTTAATAACTAGTTAAAGGGTATGTCATACCAAAAAAAAAAAAAAAGAGTATGTCATACCTACCTATAAAATGTTCTGTACTTGGTTCAAATAGTTATATAAATTGTTTAATCTTTCAGGAACTTCCAGAACCAACTCCAGTGAAAACTAGACTACCTCCTGAAATCTTTGGTGATGCTCTGATGGTTTTGGAGTTCCTTAATGCATTTGGGGAACTTTTTGACCTTCAAGATGAATTTCCTGAGGGAGTAACTCTAGGTAAGTGCTCTAGTTGTCTATTCTGTGGTAGAGTTCATCTTTTAGCCGCTTAACAAAATAAGTTGTCTCTCAAAGTTCTGTAGGGCCAGGGAACTTGGGTATCCCATTCTCTCTTGGGGTACTATGTGGTTACATTCAGACTATGTGCTAGGACTGGAGTCGTCTGAAGTCTTGACTGGCTGGGTATTCAGAATGGCTTCTTCATGCATGTGTATGGCACCTAGGTCTTCTTTATGTGGCCTCCCATTCCATCAGAGAATCTGATGTGGTAGCTGAAGGCTCCAAAAAGCAGGAAGCAGAAACTGCTAGCCCTCTTAAAGACTAGGCCTAGAAATGGCACAACCTTGCTTTTATTATTTATTATAATTTTAATAAGAGTATATTCTTAAAAAAAAAAAGAGTATATTCTTCAGGGGGGCTTTCAAAATTCCTCAGTTTCTCTTTATGAACTAGGTAGGGCATGAATCAGTGTGCCTTACAGATCAAAAAGGTCTAACAATGCTGGTTTGGGTAAGAAGTTTAAGGAAGATGAACTAGATAAACATTTATCAATGATTTGGATACAATATTAAGATTAATAATATCTAATACTGATAATGACCTCTCCTATGCACTGTTTACTGATCAATAATATTTCACATAACTTTCAAGAACAGTGCGTCAATAGCAAATCTTTGTGTTGTTATTCAACTTAGAGTAAAATGATAATTATGTAGATAGACCCTAATTTGTGCCTCAGATTTAAATTTAGGTGAAATATTATGTTGATCTCTTAAGGCTATTTTGGCTTTCTTGAATGAGGTGGCTTTGGCTTATGGTTTCATTTTAATCATCATAAATTATTTTCTAATTTGTTTTGGGTAATAATATTTGACTCTACTTTTATAAATGGACACTTAAGAAAATAGTTGCACATACTGTTGTTGATTAAATGTTATTCCAGTGGAGTTGTTTTTTTTTTTTTCAGTACCTGAACAGAACTTTAAATTCATTTTAAACATTTTATTCACAGAAGTTTTAGAGGAAGCTCTTGTAGGAAATGACAGTGAAGGCCCACTATGTGAATTGCTTTTTTTCTTCCTGACTGCAATATTCCAGGCGATAGCTGAAGAAGAAGAGGAAGTAGCCAAAGAGCAAATAACTGATGCTGACACCAAAGGTCAGAGTTCAACATTATTACCGATTGAACAATAGTAGCTTTGTAGTGAAATTTATTTTTGAAGGTTATTTTAAAATTAAATTGGCCTTTCCACTTGTAAAAATATAGTTGTTCAGGTTACCTGATATTGAATTATATACTAGTAACAAACAAATTATCAGTTATTTTATAAAAACTTTGTTTAAATATAACCTATTTCTGATGACTTTAAAGGTATTTACCCCAGTCTGTCCTGCTTTTATTCTTGTAGATTTTTCCTATGATTTAAGAGCATTAAAGATTTTATTTACCAGTATCTGTAATCTCAAGAGATGATGCTGAATAAGTGCTGATGTTTTTTACCCCCACAAAGGAAATACTTTAATTGTTATTAATACTTGAAATTGAAAATAATACTGCTAATTTCATTTCAGATTTGACAGTTTTCAGATCAGAATTAAGTAAAACTTTATGTTTTTTTTATTTTGCTAATTAGTTTATACTGGAAATTTTGTTCCTTAAATTTTGTACTTTTAAATATCTGGAATTAGTATGTGGTACATGTTAATTAGGAATAATTTTTGAGGCAAATGCTTTTTTATTTTTAAAATAGTATCTTCACGGCTGGGTGCAGTGGCTCATGCCTGTAATCCTAGCACTGGGAGGCCGAGACAGGTGGATTGCTTGAGCTCAAGAGTTCGAGACCAGCCTGAGCAAGAGTGAGACCTCGTCTCTACTAAAAATAGAAAAACTGAGGCAAGAGGATCACTTGATCCCAAGAGTTGAGGTTGCGGTGAGCTATGATGCCACAGCACTCTATCCAGGGCGGCAGCTTGACACTCTGTATCAAAAAAATAAAAATTAGAAAAAAAATAGTATCTCCACTATTTTGTTAAGATTTACCTCAATCAAGGAAATGTTAAACATTTATCCTAAGAGATTGATTGGCCTTCCTGATTTATACTCTATGAACTTTGGCACATATGAGATTTTGGCGCCAGAAGCTTAATTAAACAATATTTGAGTGTATTACATAAAAACTCACAATAATGGGCAGTACCAATGACTCAGTGAGTAGGGCAACAGCTCCATATACCAAAGGTAGCAGGTTTGAACCTGGCCCAGGCCAAACTGCACCAAAAAAATAGCTGGGCATTGTGGTGGGCACCTGTAGTCCCAGCTCCTTGGGAGGCTGAGGCAAGAGAATTGCCTAAGCCAAAGAGCTGGAGGTTGCTGTGAGCTGTGACGTCACATCACTCTACTGAGGGCGATAAAGTGAAATTCTGTCTCTAAAAAAAAAAAAAATTCACAATAATAACTATTAGGAGGTGTCTTATTAACAGGATGTTGATGTATAAAGATGAGATATTCCTCCATTCAAATAATTTTGTTGGGCTTGATAAATTCAAGCTTATCCTAACTGGTCTCTAACAGAACAGAATATTAATGAATATGTATCTGATGTCAGTTGCCTTTTGATTTTATGGCCTGAGTTCAAGTAAAATACATTCTCTGAGAAGTGCTAATGACCATAGTTTCCTTAGTAAGACCTATTAATTACTGTAAGTTCCTTATTAGCCAATTAAATGAGAATATTCCTTTAGCCATTATGTCATATTTATTAATGACCAGTAACATTAGGGTTATTGATCAAGTCCTGGTCTTAATATAAGACACAAAGCTGTTTTCAGGATTTGAAGCAGATAAATTTTGTAGTTTGGGAAGTCATGATGGGAAAAAGAAGTGTGGTAAAGAAGAGATTGTGTTGGAAAATCAGCTAGCGTAAAGGAAAAAAAATAAAAGCAATTGTTGGTGTTTGCATTTTCATTATATTTCCTATTCATGATTTGTTTGATCTGTGATTTTTATAACTATTCCTGTATAAGACTGTCTATAAATATAAGATGTATCTCTCTGAATAAGTATTGGCCACTAAAAAAAGTTTTAATGCTCATTTGAAAATACATATTTAAATGCTTAAAAAGACTTGGCATTTTCACCCTTGTCTTACTTCCCTATTCTTGCTTGCCAGATCTTACATGGTTTTTTCAGTTTTAGTAAGGACCTTAGACTATTTCCCCAAGTATAACTTTATGTCTCCTCACATGTGTTTTCTCATCTCAGTAGCAAATGAAACTGCCATGGTCTTCCCAAAAGCAGTTAAACAGTCAGCTGGATTGAATACTCTTTTACTTCTGCTTTAGCTGTTTCCCACTATTTCTAACAAAAAAAAGAAAGAATTTATTTTAGTGATGAGAAAACTGAGGTTCTGTGAGGTTGTTTACTGATGATCACATAGCTGCTAGTAAGTGATGTGACAGACTATGCATTGTTTCTTTTAATCCTCACACCACCTTGGGACGTAGATACAATTATTTTCTGCATTGTAAGTATAAAGAAACTGAGCTTTAGCTTAAAGAAACATGGCTAGTAAAGAAGTAATGGAATGTAAACTCAAGCAGCCTGATCAGAGCCTCATAACAACTGTACTGTATGGTCTGATAACATAGTAAAGAGGCTGAGAGCACGCCTGTAATCTCAGCACTCTGGGAGGCTGAGGTGGGTGGATTACTTGAGCTTAGGAGTTTGAGAACAGCCTGAGCAAAAGTGAGACCTTGTCTCTAAAAATAGTCTGGGGTTGGGGTGGCACCTATGGCTCAAAGGAGTAGGGCATTGGCCCCATATGCTGGAAGTGGAGAGTTCAAACCCAGCCCTGGCCCCCCCAAAAAAAAAAAATAGTCTGGTGTTGTAGCAGGCACCTACAGTCCCAGCTGCTCAGGAGGCTAAGGCAAGAGAATTGCTTGAGCCCAAGCTATGACACCACAGCACTCTACCCAGGGTGTCTCAAAAATAAATAAATATATATATATACATATACACACATACACATATATACACAACTATGTATATATAGTTAAGGAATATGTATTTTAACATGTTACATTACTTATCACAATTAAAAGTAAACTCTGCTTTCATTGGTTTTTCATTTCCTAAGTTGTCTATAGGCTTTGTCCTAGGAAATTAGAATTTCATATGGGTAGCATAGGTTGAATGTGGTGATTGCTGTTAAAGAAGAAAGCACACTTTGCAACTGTGTATCTAGGACTGTTGTTAATTTTAGAGCACTTGTTAATTGTAAGTTTGTTTTGCTATATACAAAAAATGAAAATTGAGAAAGTCTAATTTTTTCCTGGCAAAGAGGAATATAATGGCTGTTATTTGGGCTAGATTAGGCCTGGTAGGAATGACTTTGTTATATATACAAGGTTAGTTAGGTAGCTTCTGTGTGATCCTGTTTATGCTTTAAGTGTTATGAAATTGTCAATGATTATAATTAAACATGACCCCAGAGCTGCCTTTTTCTTTTAATAAGGAAATTCTCTAAGGTTAATTTTGTTAGCCTATGAACTTTAGTAGGGGAGTCATATAGTAGAAGGCTAAGGAACCACAGAATCAAATTAGCCTAGTGATTTTCAAACTCTGATCCAAAGTACCCTAGAAGTTGTTTAGAGATTCCTTGGTGCCACTGCTGGAAAGTTGGAAAAATGAAAGGGCAAAATTCTCATCTCCTTACCCCAACTTTAATGAGCATCTTTTATCTCTTTTATATTGGGTTTTCAAAAACTATTTTGTTTGAAGAATTTGAAAACTGATGCTGATCTATACTCACCCCTTTAAAAAAGTAACGCCTAGATTAAGTGACTTGTCTGAAGGGCACTTAGCAGGGCTAAGACTGGAATATATACATTATCTGACTCTTGATCTGAAGCCATGTGTACTGGGCTGTGATACGACAGAAGGGTTTTTTGGTAAGCTTATGGTTTTTCATAGTTTACACTTTAATTTTATTTATCAATCTACGTATTATTATTGGGAATAAGTGTATATACTGATGCATAAAATACAAATGCATTTGCTATTCAGTCCTATTTATAAGATGAACTCTGTTTTAAAAGCTAAAGCAATTTGTTTAGAAAATATAGGAAAGTCTTCTATTGCTTTTGGATTGGGGGATAAAAATAGGAAATTTTGATGAAGAAGATAAATCAGTAGGTAAATGACAGCAGTGCATTGTTTCACTTTTTTAGCTCATTTTCTGTGGTGACTACAACATTCTTTGTTATGATTTTAATCTTAAAATAGTTACAATAGGTTGAGTATCTTTAAATAAATTCCAACTTTCAAGGTTGACTTTTCTAAGGTTATATTGAGTATGATGGGATTGTTTTTAATTCTAAAGTGAAAATTACCTTTTTTTTTTTTTTTTTGGAATTTGTATGTGCATCTTGTTGGTAATTTGGAAATTGTTTTCTGTAATGTAAGGAAATGCAGTGTTAGCACGGTTTAGGATTTATAGTTGGAAGTGGAGAATAGGCAGAATTTAAGTAATGCTTGTACCGAGTGTTGGTTCTTTTGAGGTTCTTGAATGCTAAGTTGTTTGCTGTTTCTTTCATTATTTTAAAAGGGCATTATTCCCAAATATTCAAGCTTTCATTTGCACTAGAATAAAGTATTTATTTCCTTAAAGATTTAACAGAGGCTTTGGATGAAGATGCAGACCCCACAAAATCTGCACTGTCTGCAGTTGCATCTTTGGCAGCTGCATGGCCACAGTTACACCAGGGTATGTGTGGGTTTTATTTTTTTGTTGTGTTTGGATCTTTATTTTTAATTTTATAAAGGTACATTTTACATTGCTGAGTATTAGTTGTTTATATTCTAAATGACTATTTCATTTTTAACAACTATAGGCTGCAGTTTGAAAAGCTTGGATCTCGATAGCTGTACTCTGTCTGAAATCCTCAGACTGCACATTTTAGCTTCAGGTGCTGATGTAACATCAGCAAATGCAAAGTACAGATATCAGAAAAGAGGAGGATTTGATGCTACAGATGATGCCTGCATGGAGCTTCGTTTGAGTAATCCCAGTCTGGTGAAGAAATTGTCAAGCACTTCAGTGTATGATTTGACACCAGGTAAACTTTGCAAGTTGGAATTTGTATAACCTTCTCACTTTGTATTTCCCACTTCCTATCTTCTTGTGCATCAGATGATAAATCTCTATAAAGAGAGAAAAAAGCAATGGTTTCCCCGCTTTAGAGACAAGATATTACTGTGTTGGCCACAGTGGTCTCAAACTCCTGGGCTCATGTGCTTCTCCCACCTCAGCCTTCCAAAGTACAGGGATTGCAAGTGGGAGACACCACACCCAGCCAAAATGCAGTCTTAAAAAGAAATTGTCGGAATGCAAATAGTGATCTAAATTGAAACTACTGTATTATTCATATTAACTTTAGTTATTTGTGATTTTCTTTATTTAGATTCTCTACTATTTTAAAAATTTGTGGTTAGTCTACTACATCTACTAAGTTTAGAAGGACAAGTAAGAGTTAGCTAGCAAACTAGCTATCTTTTATTCATTAGCACAGCAGTTCTCAACCTGTGGGTTGAGGCATTAGGAAGGTTGAGAACCACTGCATTAGTGTATTAGAAGTTTAAACTGCTAAATTCTGCCAGTTGCTTGAATAAGTGTTTGAGGTATGAGAAAAACCATATAAGGTTAAGATGAACTTATTTTTCACTTCATTTTTAAAATAAGAAATTTTTAATGTACACATGTGGAATTTACTTCTTCTTTTCTTTCTTTCTTTTTTTTTGAGACAGTCTCACTATGTTGCCCTGGGTAGAGTGCTGTGGCATCACAGCAACCTCAAACTCTTGGGCTTAAGGAAGAGTTGCCTAGCTTCAGCCTCCCAAGTAGCTGGGACTACAGGTGCCTGCCACAACACCCGGCTATTTTTTGGTTGTAGTTGTCATTGTGGTTTGGCAGGCCCAG
Source organism: Galagoides demidoff (assembly GCA_963574575.1). Classification (NCBI taxonomy): domain Eukaryota; kingdom Metazoa; phylum Chordata; class Mammalia; order Primates; family Galagidae; genus Galagoides; species Galagoides demidoff. Next base: position 16,215 of record CAUYQV010178249.1, read on the forward strand.
GCTGGTTTCGAACTCCCATGTGCTGAGCTACAGGTGCCAAGCCTGGAATTTACTTCTCAATATACTTTGGAGAACATGTAATAAAAGTACAGTGTCTTAAGTCCTGACATTGGTATAGTCTTTATAACTTGGTGGTGTTTTGTGTGTTCCTTTCAAAGTAGCAGTTTGCTCATTGACATTTTTTTAAGGGTTGTAATTTAGTCTTGATTTGAAGTTCATTACTCAATCTAAAAATTAAAATTTGGAAAATAATTCTTTTGTGATTAGAAAATTTCTCATGTTCACATAACTAGTACACACAGACATTAGTGTCTGAAATGCCTCATATATCATATAGCTGTTAGATCAGATTCAGAGTTGTTCTTTTCTGAAGACATGTTGTTGGCATGTTTGACCATGAGAAATTGATCCCCATTTTTATTTTCACATTGAGCCTCAAATTTAAAATTTTTAAACACAATTTTTTTTTAACATTAATGATACAGAAGTTCCTTACCAATTTTTGACAGGAGAAAAAATGAAGATACTTCATGCTCTCTGTGGGAAGTTGCTGACCCTGGTTTCTACTAGGGATTTCATTGAAGATTATGTTGACATATTAAGACAAGCAAAGCAGGAGTTCCGGGAGTTAAAGGCAGAACAACATCGAAAAGAGAGGGAAGAAGCGGCTGCTAGGTAAGCTGTAAATACAGTCAATCGTGCAAATGATGGCTGTTTATTTCTTTGGATTTACAATCATATTTACATTGCACCATAATGTGATATTGGCTCACACTGATGCTTGATGGCATTACTAAGAAATTATGAATGGATTACTTTATTCTTTTGTAGTAATGTTTGGAACATTTTCCATAAGTTGATAATTAAAGCCAAGGTGCTAAAAGTGAAAAAGTATCTTTGTATCAGATAAACTATAATACTTATTTTAACTTTTAGAATTCGTAAAAGGAAGGAAGAAAAACTTAAGGAACAAGAACAAAAAATGAAAGAGAAACAAGAAAAGGTGAAGGAAGATGAGCAAAGAAGTTCGACAGCAGGTGTATCTGTTGGGTATGGTTTGAATCACACTGCTCATCTGGCTTTATTTATTCATCTTACCATACATAAAGAATAAAAGTTATCTCAGGAGTTTGTTGGTTATAAATAAAGAAGAATAAAAATAAGATACCTTAAACTCTAAACTGCTGTCAGATTTTTGGAAAAGTAGTTTTTTGTATAGGAATATAATAATTGTGTTAAGCAAGCCTGTGATGTTACAAATAGGCAGTCCTTCAGTATGTGCATGTTATGTTCTTTTTGGTTTGTTTTTTTTTTTGCAGCTTTTGGCTGATCCTGGGTTAAAACCCACCACCTCCAGCAAATGGGGCCGGTGCCCTACTCCTTAAACCATAGGCACTGCCTGATGTTACGTTTTTAAAGAATTTGTTTTAGGCTAATTCTAGGGAATCTGGAGCTCATTTTCTCATAGAATTTTTTTTTTTTTTGCAGTTTTTGGCCAGGGCTGGGTTTGAACCTTCCACCACCAGCATTTGGAGCTGGGGCCCTACTCCTTGGAGCCACAGGTGCCACCCTCTCATAGAGTTTTTCAATAAATGATAATTTACTAGAAAACTTTTAATAGGCTGTTTTGGCTTTTTTTGAAACCGGTCTACTCTGTTACCCCAGGCTATAGTGCCTTGGCATTAACCTAGCTCACAGCAACCTCAAGCTCCTGGGTTCAAGTGATCCTTCACCATAGCCTCCTGAGTAGCTGTGACTGTAGGCACCTGTCACCATGCCCAGCTTATTTTTTTCTTGTTATGGTAGAGACAATATCTCACATTCTAGCTCAAGCTTGTCTTAAACTTCTGACCCCAAGTGATCCTCCTGCCTTGGCCTCCCAGAGTGTTAGGATTACAGGCTTGAGCCTCCACACCTGGCCTACACACCTGCCTATTTTTAACCAATCATGTAATATTTTTTGCATGACTACTAGTTTATCTTCCCTTTCAACTACCACCATTACAGCTATACAGTGTGTTTTGTCTAGTTCCTCTGAGCCTATAGAGGAACAGGGATGTGATCAGAAACTTTGGTAGATGATACAGATATCATCACCTTAAGTGATTTAAAAACTACCTAAGTACTTCATGACATTTCAAGGCCGGTGCTTGTGCCTGTATTCTTTAGGAAGCTGACAGGGGTGGATCACTAGAGCCCAGGAGTTGGAGACCAGCCTGGCAACTTAGCAAGACCCTCATTCTACAAAAAATAGAAAAATTATCAAGGCAGAGTGGGACATGGGTATAGTTGTAGCTATTTAGGAGGCTGAGGCAAAAAGATGACTAGAATACCAGAGATTGATGTTGCAGTGAGCTGTGATGGTGCCACTACACTTAGCCTGAGCAACACAATAAAAGCCCACGTCATTAAAAAAAGAAAAAAGAAAAGTGTTTTGTTGAATATGAAAATATTTGGGGCAGGATTGGCTATGAAAGCAAATACGAATTTTTTCATATTGTGAATGGCAAACTATATTCAGATCTGATAAAAATAATTTTTTACACAAAATCTGCAAAGGAGGGGTCTGAAAAAACTTCTAAAATTAGCACATTGACTTTTTGCTATACTTTCATGTAAAAATACCTGTTAAGTCTTTTTTTTTCTTTTTGACATGGGTCTCAATTGTTTCGCTAATCAGGCTAGTCTCAAATTCCTGGGCTGAAGCCATCCTCCCATCTTATCCTTCCAAATAACTAACTGGAATTAGAGGCGTGGGCCACCATGCCCAGCAATATCTATTGTATCTTAAAATGATAAGTCACAAACTTTTTAGCAGCTATATTTTATATGGCCAGCAACAAACACTGTGAGAAAATGAATTTGGATACTTAAGAAAGTGAATAGATATGACACCTAAAGCACTAAGAACCAAAGAAAAAATAAATGAACTTCATCAAAAATAAAAACTTTTGTGCTTCAAAGGACACTATGAAGAAAGTAAGAAGAATGGGAGAAAATAGTTGCAAATCATATGTCTGATAAGGAACTGCTTAACTAACTGCCTACTTGACTATTTCTGAAATTTATCTCTTTCTCTCCTCCACTATTTGTCTATGTCTCTCCACTTTATTCTTTCCTTTCTTGTTTTTCTTTCTTTCTTTCTTTTTTTTTTTTTTTGAGACAAGAGTCTCATTTTATTGCCCTCAGTTGAGTGTCATCATCATAGCTCACAGCAACCTCAAACTCTTGGGCTCAAGCGACTCTCTTTTCTTAGCCTCCCAAGTAGCTGGGACTGTAGGCATCAGCCACAAAGCCTGGCTATTTTTAGAGATGGGGGTCTCACTGTAGCTCAGGATGGTATCGAACTTGTGAGCTCCGGTGATCTGCCCCCCTCATCCTCCCAAAATGCTGGGATTATAGGGATGAACTACCACGCCCAGCCTTCTCCATCTTATTCTAAACCATCATTCCTTCTAGCCAGCCCACCCGGACTATTATAGTGGCTTCTTTACTGATCTCCTCTCATCTACTTTCTCTCCACATGGTGGCCAAAGCACTTTCTAATGTGTATTATGATTTCCTTCCAAACTTTTTAGATTTTTTCCCATTGCTTTTAGATAATGCCGTTACAAGGTTTGGCATGATCTAACCCTGTCTGTTTCTCCTCCGTCTTGGATTGCTACTTTGCCATTTACTCTTTTCTTAGAATTATAAACTCCTCCCTTTCCTTTTGGCTTCATGTCTTTGCATATGTTACTCCTGTTTGGTTCGTGCAGATTTCGTCTCTTCTGCAGCCTACTGCTCTACCATCTCCCTGTTCTTACGTTTTGTCACTTCTTTAAGCCAGTCTTTCTTGATCCCTGAGATTAGATTTGGTTCTCCCTGAAATGCTTTCACAGTGCCTTGGACTTTTCTTGTTTAACACTTACCACGTAATTTTATAGTAATTTATGTAATTATCTGTTTTCTCTTTAAGACACAAACTCTGTCATGTTATTCACTACTTCATAAGCATATGATGTCTGATTTTTTTGTAGGCAGGTCATAGATATTTTGTGAAGAGAATTATATATTCATTAGTAATTTTAATTTTAATCTTTATGTTTATACTAAAGGGATGAAGAAAGGGAAGATTTTGACACTAGCACTGAGAGCAAAGAAGTAGAGCAAAAGGAACTAGATCAAGATATGGTCACTGAAGATGAAGATGACTTAGGATCACAAAGGAGAAGCAGAAGGGGTAACAACACGGAAATTTCTTTTTTTTTTTTTTTGAGACAGAGCCTCAAGCTATCCCCCTGGGTAGAGTGCCATGGCATCACAGCTCATAGCAACCTCCAACTCCTGGGCTCAAGCGAGTCTCCTGCCTCCACCTCCCAAGTAGTTGGGACCAAAGGTGCCCGCCACAATGCCTGGCCATTTTTTTGTTGTTGTTGTT
>CAUYQV010178255.1:0-71045 GCA_963574575.1 Galagoides demidoff
TGTGGTCCCAGCTACTTGGGAGGCGGAGGCAGGAGACTCGCTTGAGCCCAGGAGTTGGAGGTTGCTATGAGCTGTGATGCCATGGCACTCTACCCAGGGGGATAGCTTGAGGCTCTGTCTCAAAAAAAAAAAAAAAGAAAAACATGTAAGAGATTTATTTTGGAGGCTCTTGGTAGGGATTCCGAGATGGCTTCTTGGGCTATTCCTATTTTTTGGTTTTTGTTTTATGTGATCTGGGATCTGTTTCCATGGAAGTGCTCAGTTTGTAAAAATCCAGTGAGAAGTTCACTTATGATTTAGGCACTTTCATTTATCTATTTCTACTTCCGTAAAATTTCAAATAGACATACAGATCAATTAGAGAAAAAATATAAAACTTTGTTTTACACCTCGCCATATCGCTCTGAGAAAAGTAAAGCATGCCAGAGATAATATATTTTTGGTAGTTTTTCAAATTATGATTTCTAGGTTACTCAAATGGTTTTCGTGGCAAGGCTGATTTCCTGCACCCTGTCTGCATTTGTGTCATAAATATGGGATGGGGCATGAAAAGAAGTTATTATATGGTTGTTTACATTAACATAGCTAAACACAAACCTGCATTTTTTTGAAACCCAGACATAATATTGAGAAGTGCTACTTGGATGACTTCAACTATATTTTTAGTTACTCATGCTATTGTTAATGTGAAAAATATAAAACTAAATTATAGATCCCCCGATTTTCATTATGGAACAATTTTATAGCTGTCAGAAAAGTTGTGTTGCAGCCTTCCCACATTCACAAGACTACACTGCTAACAAATATTGTACGTTTTTCTTTGGCTGTTTCCTCGGTAACTGGAAAGTTGATATAGTAATGATTTTGCCTCAAAGTTGTCAAAATAAATAGACCACACAAAGCAAAGACAAAGGAGACTTAATCACCAGAAAAAGGTGAAATTAGTTTATAACCAGGCATGTTAAATAGAGGAGTTATGGGAGAAGCCGCCATGTTATGCCCCAAACTTCTTTCAAGCTAAGTGTTTCAACTTTTCACCCTACTTTTTTTTTTCTGCATCGAAAATGCTACAGAGGAGTCACCTGGATTGATGGAGTCCAGGCCTTTTTATGTCCTCTTCCCTGTCTCATATGGAAATGCCAACAAGAGAACCAGTGAATGGCAAAATCCAAGGCACTGAGCGGGTGGATGGGGCCATAAAATAAGAAGCAGTTACAATGATGGCTAAACCCCCAATAAGACAAGTAGCCCACAAAATGGTGTAGAACAGGCGTCCTCAAACTACAGCCTGTGGGCCACATGCAGCCCACCTAGGTCATTTATCCAGCCCCCAGGTGTTTTTGCTTGTTCTGCTTAGCAGCTGACTCATCCCTGGGCCCGCAGTTGGGCCCTCCAAGGGTCTGAGGGACAGTGAACTGGCCCCCTGTTTAAAAAGTTTGAGGACCCCTGGTGTAGAATATATTGCTTACTAGAATATGACATCATTTTTGCAGGAATAAAATTATCTATGATGTTATAAAAGATATAACCTGATTTGGAACCAAAACCAAAACCAAAAACAAAAAAACACACTTCCATAGCATAAAAACAAGGAGATCTTTGGTCCTATGATTTATCATGCTTCAACTCAACAATGGCAGATTTTAGGATATACTTCTTGTGATCTGTCTTTATCTATAGATACCATCCATTAATTTTGCCCATAAAAAGAAATCACGGTGAACTTCAGGGCTGATGCAGGCTGAGGCTCAAATCTAGTGATGATTCATCATGAATGTGCTTTCTCTTCTAAATTTAAGCCATGTTTGTTTCCTCCAAAGAGCATAGTGCCTTGGTCTGAGGGGTTCTCATTGGTCTAGTTAAACACAAACACCTATGACTAAGTTCCCTTTTAATTTCTATGCTTTTTTTTTATTTTTAACATCCTGAGAATGCTAGGTTAACCTTCAAACCCTTTTTCATGAGGAAAGACAGAGTGGTTATTAAAAACTATACCTACTTTGCTTAGGGTTCAAAGGCTAAGTCCTTACTCCTTCCTTGGGGCAGACGGTGGACGTCTGGTGACAACTCTGGATACATCCTTTGTAGACTCTGTTCACTGAGAGCCTGTAAAAGGTTCTCATTAAATGCTGTTAACAAGCATGAACACAAAGCGTGACTCTGAAATTCAAGGGGGAGTCTGATGGCAGAATGAATAGCCAGGGCATGTGAAGCAACCAGTTACTAAAGTCAGATAACCTTAGCTAAATAAAAATGCCAAGGGCATAGATGCCTTGTGAATGAGAAGATTGGTTCTGAGTTTGACATAAAGGCTGTAAAAGGATTAGGACCGCCAACTACTGCACAGGCATCTATACCATTAAAATCGCCATACCAGAGCGATGTGCACCTGTATTCAAAACAGGTAATATGCATACGTTCATAGAATTAAAGGTAGCAGCTATGCAAAAATAGCTCCAAAACAAACAAATGAAGAAAAGAGTCAGGTAAGGTAAGGGATATGACAAGGGGCATCATTAAAGACAGTGGCAAATTATCCCCTGGTGGAATTAAGCCAGTTGTGCCATTTCTGAAATGATTCCATGTGGCATTATCAGGACTATCACCTTCTAGATCCCTTGGTCCTGTCAATTCTTCCATCTGGATCTAAAGCTTCCTAATTTCTTTTTATTGACCTTCTCTATCAAATAAGAGCTGATACGAACATTTGAATTTTATTTTCTAAAAATGAGGGCCAAGAGAAACAAGCAAAGCAGTCATGAGACTATCTTTCCTCCAAAATGAAGACAATTGTTCACAACTTTTGGGTCATCTACCATTCTGCCTTCCGTCAGCCCCTGGAGCTATCTCCACGGAGCCGAATAACCTCTGTCCCAGCCTGCCAAAGGTTTCTCAGCTTGGTGCTACTCTTGAATGACACTCTGTCATTATGCCATATTTAGGCCATGAAAGTTGTAATTAGCTTTGTTCTGCTGCAAACAGATCCAGCCTCCCATGCCATATAAAAGGTAATAAAATAGGTAGGCAGATATAAAAATCTGTACACGCCTTACATACAGGAACATTTCATTATTATAAAACTGATAAAAGAATCAAAGAAAGGAAGAGTCCGTGGCTTCAAGAGCTGACCAGGAAGGCTCTTAGGGCAAACTACCTAAGAAGCCACGTTTACGTGTCTTGGAACAGAATTTTTAATCATCTCCCTCGTTTGATCCCCACTCTGTCTTCTCCCCCTACCTGCCGAGATGACTGTTGTGTAATCTCATTATATTAGAGGAGCTGCTTTCTTTCTGTGTTATATCATATCCCTTTAAGGAGCCAGCTTTGTCTAGTAATGAGTGGAATTTTAGAACCCCATTATTTGGTATCTCCATCTTACTCTTTCTGGATATTGTTTGGGGTCTGAACAGGAGTGGAGGCCGTTTATGAGAAAAGAGCCGGGTGAAAGGTGCCAGAACCTGAAGTCTACAGTGGCGAAGTCACTAATTGGCATCACCCCTTTTATTCTCCAATTTGGTGATAAGCTCCCTGAAGGTGAGAACTATGGACACTTTCACACGGACTAACTTTAGATTAGTAGTAAGGGCTCATTGAGCCATTAAGAGGATGCAATTAGAAAAAATATGCTTCCTCAAGACCCTAGTCAAACATTTTTCACATAATCTTTGTTTAACTATCGACAATGGTTTTGCTTTTTGACAGCAGGTATGATTTCAGGGAGCCCTTTATACTTGCCAGTTTTATTCAATAAGTAAAAGTTCAAATAGAAAGGACAGGTGGAGAAACATAAGAAAAAAGTTTCCAAAAGACAAGTATATGTTTTGCATATTCATAATTACAAAGAGAGAAATGGGAAAAGGAAAATAGGTTCAAAGTAAAGTAGCAAAGGTGTATTAACATGTTGGGATGTGATACAATGAATTTGAGAAAGCAAGTATGGTAGTTGTCACGTGATGTTCATGAATGGGCCAAGAGAGAGTATGATTTCTTATATTTTGTGAGTAATAGGAGCTAAAGTGGATGGTTGAATGGGCGCAACTCTCACTTAAAGGAGAGCCCTGTGGGTAGAAAGAACAAATAGTCCCAAGTGGATAAGAGAAAGCAACCCAGACGGCAGATAGATACAGAAACATTTTCTCTCTCCTTTTCCGACATTGGGTTTGTATGTTGTGACATGAACTAAAAGCAAGAGAATGTCTACAATAAGCATTCTAACAATACCTTGTAGTCACATGTCTTTTAACATGTTATCTGAATATGTTTGCACTGATCTTCACTTTCAGTCTGCACAGCCCTTTGCAATGGGAATGCTCAAACTTGTTCTGCAGATGAATGAACTGGTGACCGAGTTTACAGCTAGTTAAAAGCAGAGCCATGGAGACTTTACGTCCTTCATGTTCACATGGATGGAGCTGGAGAATGTTCTTCTGAGCAAAGTATCACAAGAATGGAGGAAAAAGTATCCAATGTACACACCCCTATTATGAAACTAACTAATTTGTACCTTTTATATGAAAGCTATAACCAAATAGCCTAAGAATATGGGGAGGGGGGAGGAAGAAGGGAGGGGGGAATGGGTGGAGGGAGGAGGATTGGAGGGACCATTTCTGAGGTTTATCTTACAGGCGTACAAGTGAATCTCTCTAAGAATAGAATGAGAACGTTTTAAAACAATAATTGAGAAAATGACATGAAGGCTGTGTTGATCAGTTTGATGGAAGGATTTCGGATTGCATGTGAAAACCCCACACTGTACCCCAGAAGTGCATTAATGTACATAGTTACCATTCAATAAAGAAAAAAAAAAAAGAACAACTGAATAGAACTTAGACCCCAAGTGTGTGACAAAGACACTTGAAAATTTTGAAAAGGACCTATGGGAACAACCAGTGGCTATACAACCATTGTCTAAATGAAATATACTAGACAACCACTAGGGCATTTAGAATATTTTGAGGTGCCTTATTTGTACCGGCTAATGTGCTAGTTATGAGTTAAGTGGTCCAAAGGGCTCTTATTTTTTTACCTATGATGACAATTTCTCAAATTTTTCCTCCTAAAAGCAAAGGAGAATAATGGTAGGGAATTTGAGGCACAGTTACAAGCAACCCTCAGGAAGTAAGATATTACTATAAAATACTATGTTTTATCTGAAAATTGTAGGTTTGGGTCCTACTCTGAAATATAGCAATATTTATTTCAATAAGAAATACATGTATTCCCAAATTTGTATTTGAAGTTGATTCTGTCAGGAAAAGTACTATGTTTAGCCCATGTTGATCCCAGGGATAAATGGGAAGTTATGGCTTCACGTGTTTCTCAGCCCCAGGGTCAACAAACTATGGCCCGTGGACTAAATCTACCCCATCAGTCTGTTTTTATATGACCCTGGTTATGGTTTTAACACTTTTAAATGGTTGAAAAAAAATTTTTTTTAAGAATTCTCAGGGATGAGAAAATCATATGAAATTCAAATTTCAGTGCCCATCAATGAAGTTTCATTGGATCATGTTTACTTACCCACTGTCTATGGCTGCTCTCAAGCTGCAACAGCAAAACAGAGTAGCTATGACTGAGATAATGCCTAAAATACTTACTATCTGGCCTTATACAGAAAAATAATTTCCCACTCCTGCCTGGACCTGTCACTAGCTACCCCATAAACACACATGTCCCCATCATGGGCAAAGGTACTATGTAATCAATGGTTCTCAACTGGGGGCATTTTTGTCCTCCAGGGCACATTTGGTAACATCTGAAGACATTTTTGCATGTCACAAGTAGTTATGGTTTGATACTGGCATCTAACAGTGAGTACAGCCCAGGGATACTGACAAACATTCTTCAATACACACCAGCCCCCTACAACAAACACTCATTCAGGGGAAAATGTCAATAGTGCTGAGGTTGGGAAACCTGCTATACATAAGATAGTGAGGTGGCTGGTTCTCCCCTCCATCCTTCACTTCTTTTCTCATCTCAATGAGACATAAATAAATTCTCGATATTAGTAAACTGGAAGGGATTACTCATTCAGGCCTGATAGAAGATCACTTTGTAAATATTTATAAAGAACAAAGAAGACTTACTCTATTTGATGATAGAAATTATTAATAATAAACAAGTAATAATAATACTCAGTTCTTATGAAGCACTTACTATGTGCCAGGCACTGAGCTAAGAATTTCGCATTCACTTAAAAGGCATGAAAGGGGAGGAGAATACAAGTATTCACATTTCTCCTCTATTTTACCTTTATTTATTTTTTATTTTTTTGAGACAGAGCCTCAAGCTGTCCTCCTGGGTAGAGTACCGTGACATCACAGCCCACAGCAACCTCCAACTCCTGGGGTCAAGTGAGTTTCCTGCCTCTGCCTCCCAAGTAGCTGGGACCACAGGCGCCCGCCACAACCGCTGGCTATTTTTTTTTTTTTTGGTTGCAGCAGTCATTGTTGTTTGGAGGGCCCGACCTGGATTTGAACCCGCCACCTTAGGTGTATTTTACCTTTAGTCATCCTTTCAGCCTTTCAAGGAAGGTCCCATTACCACTTTTACCACTTCCATTTTAGCGATAAGCAAACTGAAGTTCAGAATAAAGTGGAGGTGGTTATTAGCACAGCAAGCTATAGAGCAGTGAGGAATACCTTAGCAGTCTGATACTAGAAATTTGTATGTTTACCCTGATACCACAAACTTCCTAGAATAGTCACTGACTCTTCATTTCCCTGCTTTGATGTGGGCAAAAGAATTTAATTTGTCTTGCAACCTCAGCAAGAAAATCATTACCATCCCAAAAGTTTAGCCTTCAAGATGCTATCCTTAGCATGGATGTCCTTTGCTATAAAACAGATTGCTTTGTAAACTTCGACGCATTAACCGTTTTGAAGCTGGTAGGTCAGCAAAACTCTTTGACAACCATATAACCTGTGGTCTGGAGACTTCTTGTAGGACACATACAAGCTTGTCGATGCACTAAGATGTTTAAGTCAACTAGGATCTACATAGGCTTCTTATTTCTCTCCCAAATACAATCGGGATTAAACAACCATTTGTTAAAGGGATAACTTTGGAGAGAAAGCAGGTAGGTATTTGAAGCAATGAATCTCAGAGACAGAGGATACCACTGTCAATTTTGGCAAAACTGACTAGAACAGAAACAGCAAGTATAATTCTTTTCCTGAATCAGTGTTGCTGGTCTGATAGGCCATGTTGACAGTGACTCCAGAAAAGACCATCTGGGTTCAGATCGTAACTTTGCCTATTTTTAATAACTAATAAGGCTGCACTGAGTCTATTAGCTGAACATTGGTGTAAAGTTCATAGAGCTTGAACCTTAGCTCTGGTCTCAGCTCTGGTAAGTCATTTGTACAGTTGGGCAAGTTAGACCACTTTTCTAGGTCTTCATTTCTCCAGTTGTGAAATGAGAATGGTGGCACCTTTCCTCCCACCTTTTTAGGTTTAAAAGGTTCAAAAGAGCTAACATACACCCACAAAAGGTGCTAACAATAATGCCTCCTCATGGGAATCTTTATAAGAACAAGAGAACTAAGCCACACATTATATTATAGCAACATGCATTATATTGAGCAACATGACCAGCAGATGCTAGTGCCAATAGCCTCAAGAAGGAAGTACTAAGTAAATACAAAAATGTAACAAAATACAGAATTGTGGTCAGTGTTACCAGCATTTTATACCCAGGCTGCCCCAGGCTCACTTGTCTGGGGCTCTGTGCCTAGCACAGCTTCTCAGGAAAGCTGGCCTTGAGTGCCACCACAGGGAGGTCGGAAGGGAGACCTGTTTTTCTGATACACAGAACAGAGCTTGGGTCCACAGAATACTGTAGTTCTTGAAATAAAGTTTCACAGTTTTCATTTGGCCTGAAATTCTGGACTGCATCCAATGCCTACCGCCCAGTTGATTTGAGGCAGCCTACCCACGGCTGGCTTTATAAACAATGCTGTTTACATAATTGCTGAACTGTAGCATAGACCCTTAGAGAAAATAAATTAGCAGGAATGATGTGTTTATAAATCTGGGCACTACTCAACGACTTTGGGAGACCCAGAAGCTACACATTTACTGACTCCCTACTATGTGCTTAGTTCCACATGAGGGTCTTAAGTGGAAGGAAATAAAGATGTAGCTCCATGAGCCACAGTCCAGTTGTGAAGACCTATGCTTGGACCTGAAATTATAATGCTATAGGACAAAAACAGGCAAGTGCCCCATACCCTCAGAACAAAGGGAGGCACCTGAATAGATCTGACATGACTGATGGATTTCAGCAGAACCCTGAAAGGGCATTCTAGGGTGTGAACAAAGGCATGGGCAGAAAGACATGCACACAACAGATTCTCTGGGAAAAGTGCTTTGGAGTTTGAATACAGAAGGCCTTCAAAGTCAGAGCTGGGAATATGAATTTTACCTTGAAGACAAGAAAAAACAGAGAAAGTTTGAAATTCAGAGAGCTTTTGGCAAATTGAAGGTCATGAGAAGAAGGGGATACATTCAATATGGCTACACTGGCCCAGGCACAGATTGGTAAGGGCCAAGATACAGGTGGTGGCTATCGAAATGGAAAGGAAGGGATGGATGTTGTTGTTAAGGAAGACACCATAAGACCTCTTGAGTGAAGAATTTCAGGCAGTCAAAGTAGGAAAGGAATCAAGATGGTGTTATTAATAAAATAAGAGCTTAATGATGACACCAGTCATTAGTCTTCTGAGTCAGTAAAAACCCATCCAAAACCATCTGAATCACTCAGTGACTTCTGATGATATTTTAATAAACTGGATGGTGCTACTCAAACTTTAAAATGCATACAAATTATCTGGAGGCCTTGTTAAAGTACATATTTTAATTCATCAGGTTTGAGGTGGGGCCTGAGATTCTACATTTTGAACAAGTTCACAGTGACATGATGATGCTGGTTTGTGAACTAGACGTTGTGTTAGCCTCTTGCTCAAGTTGCTCTTCTTTGATTTTCATACCAAATGTCAACAATTATATTAGGAATCCTTAAATAAGGTGGATTCAGGTAAAGGTCAGTCCTATTAGGGAGCACCTGTAATCCTCACAGTTAACAAGTATACATTGGTTACTTAGTATCCCTTGTTTAACAAATATACTTCTAGCCTAGTATTCTAGACACGTGGGTGTTGGTCCTGGTGCTATTGTTATCTGATTGTGGGTCAGTCCTTGAATAAAAACACATGAACAAACCCCCCCAAAACTCAAAAAAAAAAAATTGGACAAAGGCTCAAATATACTGTTCGGCTCCTGTATTTGAGAACACCCATTCATTTCCAACTCACTGGCTTCCCAATTACACTGCAGTTGGAATAAATTCCAAATTTCTTATTGCTGTCTATCAGATCTTTCATAATCTGACTCCTGCCTATGTTGGGTTTTATCATCTACCAATCTTACTCTTACTCATTGTACTCTCACTCAAAAGCCTGATTTCTATTCCTCAAACACAACAACCACATCGCTTCCTTGCTTTTGTACCTGGTCTACTATCTCTCTGGCTTTTGCCCCATAGTCCCCCCTATAATGGATGACTTTTCCAGGTCTCCACTCAGAGATGACTTTCTCAACTATCAGTCTCAATGATTCTCAACTAAGAGTATTTTGCTTCCTGGGGAATATTTGGCAATGTCTGTAGATATTTTTGAAATCACATGGGGTGGCGGAGGGGGAGTTGCTTAGAGACCAGGGAATGCTGCTAACTAACCTACAATGTACACAACAGCCACCACACAATGAAGTGTCATCTGGTCCCAAATGCCAGTAGTCCAGACTTATCTAAAACTGCTTCTCCACCTCAGACACTTGTACTATGAAACTTTCTACCTCATTATCTCATTATTTCCTTGCAAGTGTTCAGCACTGCCTGAAATTCTTTGATGTATTTGTTTATCATTTGTCTCCCTTGAATGAAATATTAATTTTATGACAGCAAGAACATTGTCCTATCTTATTCACTGATGTATACCAGTAAGTAGAAAAGGTTCTGACATATGATAGACACTCGATGAATAAAATAACAACAGAAATAAACATGATGCATAAAATGAAACAAATAAATGAGTTAAGCAAAAATGATCAAAATTAAATACTGTGCTGCAAATGACAACATCAAGTTCAAATGATATCTCATGGAATGGAAAAAGATTTTTGCAAACATATGTTTGATAAGGAACTTGTACCTAGAATATATAAAAAATGTTCACAACTCAACAACAAAAGGGAACATAATTTAAAAATGGGCAAGGGATTTCCAGATAGTTTTTTCTCCAAAGAGGATATGCAAATAATCATTAAGCAAATCAAGAGATGTTCAACACCACTAGTCCTTTAAAAAATGTAAATCAAAACAACAATAAGATACCACTTCACAACCGCAGGGTGGCTGCAATAAAAAAGACAGACAATAACAAGTGTTGATAAGGATGTAGAGAAATCAAAACCCTCCTGCACTGCTGGTGAAAATGTAAAATGGTGCATTTGCAAAACAACTGGGGAGTTCCTCAAAAGGTCAAACATCAAGTTACTGTATAACACAGCAATTTCACTACTAGGTATATGCCTAGAAAAATAAGAACACATGTTTACGTGACAACTTATAAAAGAATGTTCATAGCAGCACCGGTCGTTATAGCCAACAAGTGGAAGCAACCCAAATGCCCATCAACTGATAAGGGATAAATAAAAGCATAGTATACCCATGTAATGAACTATGATTTGGCAACAAAAGGAATAAAGTACTGATATGTACCACAGCATGGATGAACCTTGAAAACACCATGGGACGTGAAAGAAGCCAGCCACAAAGGATCACATACTCTGTGATTCCATTTATATGAAATAGCCAGAGTAGGAAAACGTGTACAAACAGAAGGCAAATTCATGATTGTTTAGGACTGGAGATGCTGGGAAGGTGCTGGGGAGTGACAGTTAGTAGGTGAAGACTTCTTCTAAAGGAGAGAGAAATGTTTTAGAATTGGATCATGGTGACGGATGCACATCTATGAATATACTAAGAGACAATGAACACTTTAAACGTATGAATGATATGATTCGTGACATAACTCAATAAAGCTGTTCAAAGCAAGAAGACACCTATAGAAATTGAAAGAATTTATTAAAATGACACTATTGCTATGATTGTTCTTGTAGAAGAGATGGCAAATGCTTAGAAATATAGATCTATCAAACCACCTTTCGTTGTTTAGTATAGATTTTTGTTGGGCACGGTTTTGGAAGAATAATGACATACGAGATCAAAGGCACGTCTGGCAGACACAAACGTTAGGTTAGATACGATAAGAACACCCTACCCAAACAGCCAAAAGACTTTCTAATATGACCACAGGAATTAGGTAGGGCTACCACAGACGTACTCCCTGAAACTAAAACAGGTCAATGTCTGACAAAGAACAATAGCTCCACATCTTTACAAGTAAACATTCTCCACAGTAGTTTACATATGGAGAACTGAGAAGTTTTCCTGGTCTCTCTGTTCTGATCCAGAGGGGAAGAAAGGAAACTATAACACTGGGTTCATGGGGTTGTGGTGGGAATTAAAATGATAGTGTGTTTGTAAAAATGCCCGGGCAAAGCAAGTGCTCGGTGAGGGTTAATTTGGCAATACTGGCAAACCTGGAAGGAAGGAGGGACTGCTCATTGGATAATTTATTACTAAGCTACAACTTTCTGATCTATTCATTCCCATGCCCTGAAGACCCAGATATGGTGAGGAGAGAGGGCTACAAATTTTTGTCTGTTCATTCTGTGAAGCAGTGTTAGAAAAACATGGCCACCGTTAACCCTCATCTGTCTCTCTCTCTCTCTTCTTTTCTCCTGACTTTCTGCTGTTGGCAGAACTTTCCAAAAAGCATCACAATGTATGGTCTCTGCCTTAACTTTGGCAAAGCTACTCCTTGCCACCTAGTTACCATGCCGTGAAAAAGCCTAGGCCACGTGCAGGGGCTGCAGCTGACAGCTCCAGCAAAGCCCGCCACATGTCAGTGAATGAGCCTTCAGATGACTTCTGCTTCCAGTCTGGGAAGTATTACATATTCCAGTTAAGATCTCAGACACTGTGGAGCAGAGTGAAGCCATCTCCACTGTGCTCAGTCTGACGGCCCACAGAACCGTCAGATATAATAAATAACTATTGTTGTGGTAAGCCACTAAATTTCGGGAGCAATTTGTTACACAGTAACGGGTAAACAGTATGCAAATTCTGTCTGATTCCAAACCCTGAGTTCTTAATCAGTATGTTGTGATGACAAATACAAATGGACAAAACCTTCTTATCAGAAGGAGGCTCCCCAAGAAGACTTCCCTACAGGAAAGGCAGCACTGCCTGAAGACTGCAGGGTCTCTGGTGGAGACTGCAGGTTTCCACTGCAATAACTGTCTACAGGGAAGTCTCTGGAGGGTTCAGTTGGCATGATGCAACTCTCCTGAACCAATCAACTTTGAAGCACTGGCAAGGCTGAGACTCTAGACCTGTCCAAGAGGAGGGCCCAGAATGATGCAGAAGTCACACTGTGACCTCAGTACACTCTTCAATTAGCAGCTTTGGTGTAGCAATATACACAAAATAGCTTCTCGATTTAATTGTTCAAAACACAGCAATATTTAAGTTTCTGTCCAGAAAAGCAATGAACATAGCACCCTACAAACACGTAACATTATTCAACATTTCACTTTGGCAATACTATCATTTATAGTATGTTACCCCTCCACTCGCCCTCAGAGCCAGGACACTAATGAAAAGAGGCCAATTTGAGATAACAGGGTTTATTTACAATCTGGCTTTTTGTCCCCCTGATGAGGAGAGGAAAGACAGGCAGGGAAGGGAGGTGTTTGGCAACGGATTTCTTTGATACCCACCATTCTCCTTCTTTAAGATTGACATCTGTACATCCCAGAAAGGAGAAGTTTTTGATCTGCTCCCTAACCAGTATTATACATATTTGACTGAAGAGTGGCCTGGCAGTTGGAGATAGAAGCAGCAGAGAACAATGAGAAGTTCCAGTTTTGTGTTATTCCACTTGTTTCCTCACTATTTAAGACTTCTGAGCTGTAGGCTAATCTGAGGTCCTCAAACCTCCCCTCCTTTACTCACCTTGTTGTAAGGACAAGAAGGCCTTCTGAGGGGAAATTTTAAAAAAGAAAAGAAAAAATAAACAAAAACAGCTGTATCTGAATGCTTGGAGAACCAAACAATCAGTACCTGTCATATCTCTGAAGGTTCCGGTATCTCAAGTCAGAATCAGAGCATGGGGCTCCTGGGCTTGGAAAAGCAACTCTCAGAGGGCACAAAACCAAGTGTTCTCTCCGTGATTGATGTAAAAGGGAAAAGGTAAAGTTCCACTTTTAGAAGAAAACAACAAGAAAAAGCAAGTGGAATTCCAAGTCATTAAGTTTTGTGTGCTTTAGAAAGTGCCCTTGTAAGGAATTATAAATGGAGAGGCAGGAAAATAATACAATTGGAAAAGGTTCGGGTTCCGGTCGTGATAACTTCATCAGATCTCCTAACTTCGGTTGCCTCAGAATTAAATGGAGGTTCAGTGGCTCCTTCACTCCCTCGTTCACTCGGTCACTTGTTGCAAACATGAAGCAACATGCCACTGGGGGCCACTGTAGTGTACCCCAGAGGACCTGGTATCAACCAGCTTCTCCAGTTATTGCACATCCAGCTCCATGTGGGCACTGGTGAGTTTCTGCTAAAATATCTAGATGGAATATAGCAAATTAGAGACCTAAATTCATACTCCAGAGCAAAGGGCTCTGCAAAGCAGCGATGTGCCGTAACAAGCCAGTTTAAGGTTGCAGCTGAAACAATCCAGCAGAGCTTGTGTCACCCTGTTGGCACCTCCTTCATTTCGTTACCACCAGTGAGGTCTGGTGGGGCGGGAAGGGAGCCGTGGTCACTAGCACAGACTCCAGAACCTAATCGCCTTGAATTTTTCCCATCTTTGCCATTAACCAGCTGTGTGAACTTGGACATGGCACTTAACTCCCTGTGTCTTGGTTTCTTTGTCTTCAAAAGGATAATACGAATAGTCTCTAGTTTACTGGTTTGTATGCAGATAAATTGAATAGATACGTTAAAATAATGTAGACACAGTGTTCAATACAGATCAGTGATTATTAGTATCTTATTCCACATATGAAGCAAACACTTATCAAACACTTATGAGCTAAGCCCTGGATGGATCTAGGTGACTGAACCCAACTTTCTTTTCATGAAGTTTATGGTCTGGTGAGAGCAACAGACACTTATTAAACATTCACACAAACAAATGCAACTTCTCTGCTCGGCTAGTGCTGTAATGTAGAAGCAGGGAGGGCTTCCCTGAGGACGTGCTATTTGAACTGAGATCAGAACAGGGAGCAGGCATTAACTGGTGACAGCTGTGGCTGGTAGCTGCCGCATTGTGCATATATAAGCGTGCAGGGTAAGGCCCAATGGAAGGAGGCAATAGAGTGTGTCAGAAGAGTTATGAACAGGAAAGTGGGGTTGGAATGCAAAAAAGCAGAGAACTCCTGAAAGCAGTAGGGGCTGGGGAGGCAGGCAAAGGTCAGGCCACTTAAAGCCCTATAGATCTCATGAAGGCTTTGGGGTTTTAATCCCCCAAACACTGGAAAGCTACTCAAGGTTTTAAGCAAGGGAAATTAAGTGATTTTCTCAAGTCTGGTGAGCTTCTGGTAGCAAAACCAGGACGAGTTTGCCACATCTTGATAAACATCCTTCCTGCCATGCCTGCTCCCAGGGACAGACATTAATGAACAAAAATGAGAGCAGCTCTTTAGAAAGCTTCATGTACTATACTTGTGCCTCTGTGGGAAGCAGGGCAGGGCTGAGTGATGGGTCCTGGGAGGGCCTGAGATTAGTGTCGGAGCCAGACCTCCAATGGGGCAGGAGACTGGAGAGGAAGCTTGCATTGCGTTGCCTGGGAAACACAGGATGGAGAAATAAAACTTCGTCTTCAAATCGGTTACCAATGAACGGGTTTGCCAAGGTCCTGGAGCGGGAAGGAAGACTGGCAATATCGCACTAGGAAAGACCAGACCGCGGTAGGCACAACTCAGTCCTAATCCAATGCCCGTTTTACTAAGACAGGCTGCCTCTGGATTTGTTAATACCATCTTGAGAAGCCAGGCCATTAAGCTTAAGGAGCCAGACATACAAGTCAGAGGAAGCAGTGACAAGGTCAGTGCCTCTTAACCTTTTGTGAACCCCGGATCTCTTTGGGAATCCGACAGAAGCTATGAACCAATTTCACGGAAAAAAATATGCATATACATGGTTCTCAATAATTTTATACGAACCTACTCCTCACAACATTTACACAAGAGATATTAAGAGATATGTTCACACAAAAATCTATAAATGAGTAATTATAACAGCTTCATTAGTAATGCCCCAAGCTGAATAGAACTTAAATGTCTACCACCGAGGGAATGAGTTAACAAATCACAGTCACCCAAATAATGGAATAGTCGCTCAGCAATACAACATATAAAGGAACGAACCACTAACACACAGGACAGCTGGAATGGATCTCAAAATGAACCGTCAGTGGAAAAAGCCAGACTGAAAAGGCAACCTCTTGAATGACTTCATTGATATGACATTCTGGAAAAGACAAAATTCTAGGAACAGAAAACAGATCAGTAGTTGCTAGGAGCTGGGGGAGAGAATTGTCTGCAAAAGTTCATAAGGGAACTTCTGGAGGTAATTAAATGTATCTTGATTATAGTAGTGATTAAACGATTACATTCATCCAAATTCACAGAACTGCATTACAGGACTGAATTTTACTTATACAAAAATTATGGTAAAATACAATCCTGCAGCATATAAGGACATTTTGATTAATGATGGATCAAATATCCCATAAGAAATAATGGAGCTGAAAAATTCCTATTGCCTAGTGATGTCACAGCCCTCATAGTGCAACATATTACCCATGTGTGTGATGCTGGTGTAAACAAACTTACTGTGTTGCTATTTGTATAGGAATATAGCACGTACACTTACGTGCAGTACTTAATACTTACTTCATAATAAGCAATTGTGCTGCTGAGTTATATATTTACTATACTATACTTTTTATCATTAGAATGTGCTCCCTCTATTTATACTTTTTAAAAAAGTTAAAAAGTCAGCTCAGTTGAAACAGGAGATCTTTCAAAAGGTATTCCAGTGAAAGGCCTTATTATAACAGGTGTCAACAGCTCTGTGTGTGTTATTGTCTCTGAAGACCTTCTGGTCACTGGGAAGATAGTGATATAGATGACCTTGACTCTGAGTAGGCCTGGGTGAGGGTACATGTTTGTGTCTTAGTTTTTAACAAAAAAAAGGTAAAAGGTCAAAAATTAAAATTTTTTTAAAGTGTTGACAGAATAAGGATATAAAGGTAATGTTTTTGTACAGTTGTACAATGTGTTTGTGTTTTAAGCTATTGCTATGAGTCAAAATTAAAAAAAAATAAGAGCTGATGAAGTAAAAAATTTACAGTAAGCTAAGGTTAATTTATTATTGAAAAAAGATAAATGATTGTTTTGTAAATTTTAGTATAGCCTAAGGGTACAGAATAAAGTCCACAGCAGTGCACAATAATGTCCCAGGCCCTCCCTCCACTTACTCAGTGACTTACCCAGAGAAACTTCCATTCCTGTAGGCTCCATTTATGTGCCCTCTACAGGTGTAGCATTTTTTATTTTTAATCCCATAATTTTACCCTACCTTGTCTATATTTAGATATAACTAGATATGTAAATACCTGCTGGTGTGTTACAGTTGCCTATAGTACTAAGTACAGTAACATGCTGTACAGGTCTATAGCTTGGGAGCAGTGGACCAGACCTTATAATTTAGGCATGTAGTATGCTGAGCCATCTAGGTTTGTGTAAGAACACACTTGGATATTTTCAAAATGATGAAATCATCTAATGATGAATTTCTCGGAACATAACCCTGTTGTAAAGTGATGTAAATTATAAATCAAATTTTAAAGATCTTCTGCATAGGGTTACAGAAGAGAATATGGGTCGATCTTCACATCTCAGCTAAAGAATACTGGCTCTAAAATTAAGCAAGTTTTAAAGGTTAAAGCAAGACATTTAGACCACATCTGCTTCTTTCAAAAGTAGAAAAACTGGAGACCAAGAAAATAAAATGCTATCTTCACGATGACATCCCTTACCAGCGATGTTCATTCTTGCAATAAACATTATTTGCACAGTATTGCATTCCTAGGTGTTGAGGCCATCTGAGCTAATAAGAAAAATGAGACCTATTGCCTAGGAGATCTGGGATTTTTAACTCAGGTGTTTGACTTTGTAACATAGTTCCAATAGACTACCGAGGCTCCAGGGCACATTTAGTTTCTGGATGTTGCCGGAGCACTTGACTGGGAGCTAGGAGGCATATTTATGAATTAAGTAAGCTGAAGGGAAGAGTGACTTTTTGAAGCAGCAATTGATCTCTGAGCTCTTCCCTTCTTGGCCACAACCAGATGGGAAAATAGTTACTAAAAGGACCAACTTCAGTTTCCACGCTGTGCAAAGATCAAGTACAGCTCCTGAAAGCATGGTCTTATTAATGTTGAGGGCTCAGCAATTGAAAGCCTTAAAAGGTGGTAGCTACAACAAGGGCCCAAACCCAGGCCTCATGCTATTCATGTCACCGAGCACAGATCCCTGAATAGCTTTAAACCTCAGGTTCTTCACGTGAAGTGGGAACAACAACGATACCTGCACCTCCCAAGGTTGGTGTGAGGGTTCAGTAGGATAATGCGTGTGGCTGACATATTGTAATCTCTTAATTAACCTCCGTGCCTGCTGCTCCAAACGCCGTCATCATCGGTATCTTCATTCCAGTTTCTACACTCAATTTCTGTATCGCAAAAAAGATTTTTCCTGATTACAAAGATGAGATAGTTTCCTAGTTGCCAAACAGGGCAATTTCATTTTCTTTCCCCTTGGATCAAATGATTTGACTTTCAGCTGGGGAACAGTTATTGAGTTGCTGAAGTGTACACCTGAGCCCCTTTTAGCAGTCTGTTAGACAGGCTGAAATTCCAGCCTGGACAGGTCAATTCGGATACTCTGAAGTCTTCCAGACTAGTCTTGCACCCAGAGACCAATAATCACTTCCTGCCCTGGGCTTCCCATGGCAACAGGCTTGTGCCCAGAGGCCTTCCTCCACCAGGCCACCTAGGCACTGGCATTGTAAGAGTGAGTCTCAATGGAGGGGCACAGAGAGGCAGGCAAGGGTTATATAACAATATGTCACAATGCCTCCTGTCCAGCAGGAGGGGTATTAAAAACGCATTCAAGATGAAAACATCATAAATTAAAAGCCATTTATGTATACCTATTGTTTTTATGGTAAAAATTTCCAGAATTACTCTGCAGCTTAAATTTCTCTCCATAGGCTGCACCAAAAATGGACTTTGTTCCCTGTATTTAGTGGCACCCTCCAAAAGGGTATCTGAGTCTAGTGTGGGTCAGCAGAGTGCAAGGCTTTTATGACGCTCCAAAGGAGTCATTGTTGATTCTTTTTTAAACAGTTGCAAAACACTGCTGTGGTGAGACCTCAGTATCCCAAGACGGAGAGAAATTTTATCCCATTTCCTCCTACAATATGCACATTAGGACAAATTCCAGACTGCTCCATGCTAGGAAAATTGACCACATTACAGGGAGGCTGAGGCTCTAAGCTGCATGTCCTGGTAAGCATGTCCGGAACTCTCTGAAGAGCCTCCTTTTGAGCTTAGGAGAAGTTGGTCACAGCCCTGGTCTCAACTGGTTCCTAGGTTGCAGCATTTGATCCAGAAGCAACTGGCCACTACCTCGGTAGACAGGGAAAGAAAAACATAGACTTACAAATCTCCACCTCTGACCCTCTCCCTGTACCAGCATCATTTGGATAAGTTTTCTTAAAAAGACTATTTCCTGAGTCCCACCCTAGACCTGCTCACTCAGAATCTCTGGGAGAAAGACCTATAAATATGCATTCAAGGGAGTCGCTAGGAACTCTCATACGCATTGCCCCTTGATAATTTCCTGGAGAAACACGGGCCTAAAAGAATGAATTCACCATGCTGGCATTTTCAGTTCAGAGAAATGGCTTCCCCAAAATGAACCTTTTGCCCTTCAGAGGTGTTCCAGCATCAACCCTTCCATTTCAGACCCCAATTTAAACTGTTGAGAGAGTTACCTCCGCAGTCTGCTCACACGGCTAGGCAATTAGTCCTGGCTGACTGCCTCATACTCACCTGAAAGGGACAGATGCCATATGACTTAAGACTCAACCAGTCAGAGAAGCTCACTGGATTATAGAACACATACAAAAATAGATGGAACTATTTATCTGAAGGCATCAGCTCTTCCATTTCATACTTAGGTGATCTTGAGCAATAACCTGTGTGGGGGTGGGGGGATAAATAAGGATTTGTTTTCTAATCCACACCCCAGTCACCACCACAAATGACATGGGTGCTACCAGGGTAAGTACTGAAATTCCTCACCACCACGTAGCACTCCATGGGTACTACCAGGGTAAGATAATGCTTTTTTGGCTGAAGACCTATCCCTTTCTCTTTTAGTCAAGAAGACATATTGGAATGTAAATAAATAAGGAAGAAAAACCTACTTTCTTATAGCATTATCATTGAGGCCACTCCATTGATGTTTTTAAAAGTATATTCTAAAAAGTAATTCTTCCTAAGTTTAGAGACTCAACAAGGGAAGCATTACTGTGACCCCCCTTTAAACCTATGAACAAGACCAGGGCAGAGAATTTCTAAGGTTTTGCTATGCAAAAGCCGTAGACCAGCAACCTTAGTTTGTAAGCAATGCAGAACCTCAGGCCCCATCCTCTACCTTCTGAATCAGAATCTCCAGTCTAACAAGATCCCCAGGTGGTTTGGAGGTTCAGTATATTTTGAGACATACTCTTCTAATATGCTAGTTCTTATATATAACCGGTCTATATATTGGAATCATTTGGGGAATTAAAAATAAAAAATACTGACAGCTGCGTCTCCCCCAGAGCTTCTTACTTAATTGGTACTGGATGCAGCGTGAGTATAGGGCTTTCACATGGGTGATTTTAGTGTGCAGCAATATTTCAAAATCCTTGTGCTCAGGGACCTCTCTAGCTCCCAAGCTATGTAGGCTGTGAACTTGTCAGTACAGTAAAAATCAGCCACTAATTCAAATACCTTTAGGAGTCACACAAATGATAACAAATGAGTGGCACAAGCCAGTGTGGACAGTGGCAAACTGGACCCTGTGCAAAGGAGGTGTCCAGCAACCGGAAACCAGCCTTCAGACACGGGAGTCTAGTGTGGCCAAATCTTCTGACTTTTCTTGTTTTAGGAAGCTGAAAATCCAGATTTTTATGAAAATTTTTGCAAGGCTGATCACAAACTCATTTTTCTTTCTAAAAAAATAACCCAATTATAGCCCAAGAAGAAGGGAAAGGGGAGAGGGTGGGGAGCAGAGGGGGAGGATGGGTAGAGGGAGAGTAGTTGGTGGGACCACACCTATGGTGCATCTTACAAGGGCATATGTGAAATTTACTAGGTGTAGAATATAAATGTCTTAACGCAAGGAAAATGCTGTGAAGGCTATGTTGACCAGTTTGATGAAAGCATTTCAAATTGTATGTAAAACCAGCCCATTGTACTCCATGATTGCATTAATGTACATAGCTATGATTTAAAAAAAAATAAAAAATAAAATGAATATTAAACCCTTAAAAAATTATACTACATGTAAGACCACTGACTATGGTCCACAGCATACCAGTTTGGGGCCTGAGACAGGTGTATGTATAGGAAGAGTATAAGCCTCACTCCACAGCACTGGCTGACAATTCCAAACCGATTCACTGTCCAGAGCGTGTTAGTGCTTCAGAGAGGATGAGGAGGGATCTCTCTCTGCCTGGTTGCTTGAAGGAATTAGGAAGGACTCTTGTTATTTCTCTTTGGAAGAGGAAACACACATTTAAAATGCATCATGATCACAGAAAGCCAACACTCTTGGCATGACTGAAGCCAGGTCCTGGAAAATGCTGCTCCCCAAAGACCTTCAAACAGCACACTGTGCAAAGGAGAGGCTGCAGCAGGAAGGCAGGAGGCCGGGAGGCGCAAAGGGCTAAGAAGGCATGGTGCTTGTCTGCAGTCCGCATGGGACAGGAGCGTACAACAGCAGTGGGGGTACGACAGTGCAAAGACCACTCCCGGGAAGAGGAACCTGGGAGGTGATTTACACTTCTGATGGCGGAGACGATCCCTTTCAGGTGTTATAGGAAACATCTGGCTCTATCTGCACAGATGTTTGTTCTCTTTCACTAATTGAAATCCCATCCAACCTGGCGCCTTTAAAGACTACTGGGAAATGTTGTCTTAGGAGTTGAAAAAGGAAGAGTGGCCACATTAAGGATGCATCAAAGGTTAAGAGAAGATTTAAAAAAAAAAGTATTTTCGACTTGTTAATATGTTGTTTAGGATATTGCATCCTCATTTAAAGTGAAGTATGTTTGTAATTTCCCCTTTGTAATAATATATTTTCTCCAATTTTAATATCAGGTGTATCCAGATTAAGTAGAATGATTTTTTTTCCTTCCTTTTTTTTTAATTAAATCATAGCTATGTATGTTAATGCCATCATGGGGTATAGTGTGCTGGTTTTATATACAATTTGAAATATTTTCACCAAACTGGTTAACATAGCTTTCATGGCATTTTCTTAGTTATTGTGGTAAGACATTTATATTCTATATTTAGAAAAGATTCACATGTACCCTTGTAAGATGGACCATAGGTGTGGTCCCACCACTCGTCCTCCCTCCACCCATCCTCCCCCCTCCCCTCCCCTCCCTTTCCCCGTCCCCATATTCTTGGGCTATAATTGAGCTATAGCTTTCATATGAAAGCTATAAATTAATTTCATAGTAGGGCTGAGTACATTGGATACTTTTTCTTCTATTCTTGAGCCGGAAGTAGAATGATTTTGAAGTATGTCTTCTTTTTCTATTGTCTATAAGATTTGGCATGATCTGTTTTTTGAAATGATCTTTTACTTTTATTTATGAATGTTGGTTGTCTATTTTTTGAGACTTTGGAAAAAAAAATAAGAAGTTAACTGATGACTCCATACTGAACCTCAGTGTCAGAGCATTCTATAGTAGACATGCTCATGTCTGACAATGTGAATGTTACTTTATTTGCATCATCATTATTATTATTGCTTAATACTCTGATGCAGCCATTGTCTGATTTCTTTTCTGAATGTATTTATCTTCGTTCATTCTTTACGAGTTTTTGTTTCTAGTCCTTATCTTAAAGATTGTTATTGTTATTAAGTTTTATGCCTTTTTAATTTTGTGAAGGCAAAAAGTGGAAACCTAATAAACACACGTATATGTAAAAAGAAAAAGAAAAAAGTCTTTTAGGAATCATAGGCTTGATTACTAAGAAAAAAAATAAAACTGGAGAAAGATTTGACTTTATCCTGTTCAATAATATCATCCTAATATAATCAGTTCGCATAAACTTACATCTCTCAAGTGAGACTAGAATCTACATGAAGACAAATAGATCAACCCATGTGGTTATGTAGGTCTGAGCAGGCCTAGGGCCTAGGATGGAGAACATGTTATGTCTCCTACTTGTGTATATCCATGAAAGCCTAAATAAACATAATAAAACATAATAAATACTTTACTTCTGAGATAATTATGAATAATAGCTTTAAAAAAACCCTACACTGACCTAAAGCACTGGTTTTCTAAACATGTTCTCTAGACCAGCTTTATCAACATCACTTGGGAGCTTGTTAAGTATATAAAGGCCAGAGATGGTGGCTCACGCCCATAACCCAGCACTCTGGGAGGCCCAGGCAGGAGGATCACTTGAGGCCACAAGTTTCAGACTATCCTGAGTAGCACAGGGACACCCCTTGGTCTCTACAAAAATAATAGCAATAATAATTAATAATAATAATAATAATAATAAAATCCCTGGGTCCCACCCAAACCTACTGAATCAAACCTCTGGAGATGAGATCCAGCAATCTGTGCTCTTTCAAATCCTCCCTCCCGATGACTTTAAGGATACCCTGCATTATCTCAGTGAATTTTCACAAAAACAAATTGAGATGGACAGGTTAGGACTTATGATTCTTATTTTAGAATAAGAATCTAAGCTAAGGAACAGGTAAAGTTATTTGTCCTAGGTCAGATTGTTAGTAGTGAGATGAAGACACCAGCCCTTTTCAACTTCAATGTTGAGGGAAAATTCTAAATTTTCTAGCCAGTAGTTGATTTGGGTTTAGTTGTAAATATACATGCTTCTTCCCCCTTTGTCTAAATTGTACCAGCCCATTAGCAAAAGTAGTAATGGTTCATCCATCCACTTCTCCCCTGACTTTCTCATCTGAATGCTTCTACTCCTACTTCACCTTAATTTTTTTTTTAATTTTTTAAAGCCCACCTCAAAGGCTGCCTCACTGTTTAGACTCTCACCCTGGGTGAGCATCACTGACACAGCTTTCTACTTGCTCTCCTAGTACATGTGTTTCCATGGCGTCTCCCACAGTGGACTCTAACTCTCCAGGGGAAATGAATGTATTTTCGCATATCTGTACATTCCTAACACTCGACACAGAATGATACTCTGGAGCTGGAAAGGAACAAAGAAAATCAAACATCAGCCTAATCCTGCAATTATTAAATACCACCTGTATCATAGGTCCTATGATAAGCTTTCCATACCTTATTTTATTTTAATACTCAATGCAATGCAATCTTATAAGAAACATATTTATATCTCTATTTTAAAGACTGGAAAATTGAAACTCATATTAAAGAAGTGATCCAATTCCTTATAGTTAGGAGATGACAAAATTGGAAGTTTTGTTGAGTATTACAATGCCTCTCCACTTCTCATTTACTGGATGAGAAGTCAAAGCCCAGACGGAGAACAGAATTTTCTTAGTCCCACAGAAAAGGACTGAAACCAGAGCTAGTGGAGACCTCAGGTCACTTTATAAACCACTCTGGTGACTCCCCTGAGCATTATAGCAGTGAAAAGGAAAAATATTTTTATAATTTCTGAATCACTTTGAGAGTTGCCTCCCTTCTATGAATGGGTTTCCTGGTAAATTTGTTACCTGGCTCTTTCTTACCCCCCAATACCAGAGTCCATTATTTGGCTGTTTTTGCCTGCTTTGGGGATGCTGTTGCCCTAAACACTTCAGAACACTTATCTTCTGATGTCAGACTCACAACAAGCCAATCTCACCCTGACCTTTCTCAGTTCTAGGGAACTTTCTTCCAGGCTCCATTCTGATTCTGTTACCGGTTCTGGGCAGACACTGGGTTTCTCAGAGTTTAAATTGTTGGCTTGCTTTTTCCTGATGAAAATTCAGTGGTGACTGCTAACCTCAGAAGACCTCACTTCTGCTCTTGGAGGTGGCAGGAAAACCTCAGTGCTCCACAAGTAATAATGGATTGTGTGCGGCTCTATTTCAAACCTGAAAATAGATGCAGTGAGTCTGACCTTCATATATCAAGGTGCTGGTGACGCCTATCACGGAACAATGATGAGAACGGGGTGATTAATGTGCACTCCCTTAATTATCCAAACTGGGTGAGGGGATCAGATTTCAACCTGGTTGAAATGAAGAGAAACTCATTTTCCAGTTAACTCTTTAAGTTAGACTCTTTAACTCATTTTCCATGCTAACTCTTTAAGTTCTTCAGAGCCATTTACTACCTATACAACCATTTTTGAGCACTGGAGGTTGTACACTGTTCACTCAAGAATGTTCTTTTAAAACTACACAGACATCCTAAAGATCTAACAATAAGATTCTGCTGAAGACATTAGCATATATTGTGTCAAAGAATTCTACACAGCCATTTCAGCCCTCGTATGGATGTCGACTTACTGGCATGAAAGATGCTCATAGAATAGTAAGTGGTACTGAAGAATGAAAAATTGTACATACACCATGATCCCAGTCTTATAAAATAATAAAAAGCCCAACGTATGACTAGCAAGTCCAGAAGGGTATATACCAGTGTGTTACCAGGGTTATCTCAGACCTATGCTGTGATGGGTACTTTGCTGCCCATCACATTTTTCTTACCTGTATTTTATAGTTTCTCACAATAAACATGTATCACTCCTATCATTTAAAAGGATACTGTTTTTAATGGTAATTATGTACAATAGTAGATAAATACCTAATCCATCAATGACTTGCCAAATCATCTGGAATGGCCTGAGGGAGAGTCTTGAGATTACAGTTTTGTACAAAAAGTTCCCCGATGTAAATATTTCTGTGTCTGTAGAAAACTAATATGGATTTTAGTCCCAAATCTGCCCCTAACTACTGATGTACCTTTGACCACAGAGACCCTTGATCCTTGGAGCTCAGTTTTACTTGTGAGGAAAATAGGGCTAATGCCATTCACCTTGCAGACCCCAAATGAAGGGGCTTCATTTCAGGACTGTGTTTCACAATCGAGAAGCTGTTTTGAAAATACATCCTGCTGGACCTTCCCTCGGGTCATTCCAGAACAATCGAGGGCTCACAAGACAGTGCTAAGCTGATTTTTATGGACTGGTTGCCACGGGGCTGCACTTCCTGGATACATGAGCTTACGTGATCTGACACAGCACGAACTCTGTTAATTGAAAATCACGAAGTGCAAAGGAAAAGTAAATACGTGTGTCACGGGCCACGGTTCTGCCAACATCACTGAGGCCCAGACCATGGAAGGTGAAGTAAAAATTCAAACAAGTGATATATTTTAACAAAAATACATTTTTTTAAAAGGGCAGTTTTTTTCTTTTCTTTCTTTGTTTTTTTAGCCAAAGGATGATGTCACAATAAACTGAGATATGGGGTATGTCAAAAATCCGAGAACTTTATATTTTAAAGGGGACTTGGTGATAGTGACGTCTGACTTCCACCAAATATAGTCATAATCTATACCCCACCCAGGGCCACTCTACTTCAGGGTCTCTGAAACCAGGGACCTAGTAGTTCACCCCATGTCCCATTCACTCCATGGATGGTGCCATTACCCCCAATTCTTCAACGGGTCTGAGCTCTGCCACACGAAGGAGCCATAGAAGAGCCCCCCAGGGTCTTCTGTTGCTGGCTCTTGTAACCAGTTATTAATAATATAGTTGAAGTTTCAAATAAGGTATCATTTATAAATCAGAACATATTTTAGCTTATCCCTTTCTGATTTACTTCCCAATCTGCCTTCATAAATAGAAGAGAAAAGGGTTGAGTCACCACTCCCACACGAGGAATAAGAAGTAGTTGCATCTGCCACAAGAGCTAGGAAGGGTAACAGGTTGTTGATTACTGTAGCTCTATGGAACTTCAGATATTAAGAGTGAACTATCATGTCTCATCCTGAACTAATATGTCTTTTCTTTGCTTGTTTTCTTCTTTTATTTTGCCAGTCTGGCCCTTTTGCGCTGGGTAGAGTGCAGTGGCATCACTGTAGCTTATCACAACCTCAAACTCCTGGGCTTAAGGGAGCCTCTTGCCTCAGCCTCACAAGTAGCTGAGACTACAGGTGCCTGCCATATGCGTGGGTATTATTTCAGTCTTTTGCTCTTGCACAGGCTGGTTTTGAACTCTTAACTGGAGTGATCTTCCTGCCTCAGCCTCCTAGATTTCTAGGTGTATGAGCCACTGCACCCAGCCCCGAGCTAATATTTCTCAAGTTCCTACTGTGCCCAGTATTAGACCACGTGTTCAAAAGAGAGAGAACCATGAAGCACGATCATGACATCACAGAGACTTGGCCTAGATGGTTGTTACCAGGGTTTGTTTTACTTTTTTCTTAATTAAAAAGAGAAAGTAACCCCAAATAATGTTTGTGCACAGATCTAGTTATTCAAATGTTTACCAGATACAAATAAATGCTGGGGATAACAGGTGAAAACAGGCATGACAGACAAGGACATTGCCTTCATGGAGAGTACATATTGGTGTCTATCTCTGCTTAACAAATTTTGATGATTTAGCTTTCTGCCCTTCAACCTCAATAAAAGTTAGGTTTAAAAAGATCCTTGTAGGGCACTGGTCCAAGCACTGATACTTTATCTTAACATAACCACTAACGACAGAAGGCCGCAGCTGTGCAGCAGGACAATGTGGTAATCGGGTGTCAGCTGCACAATCAGAGCTGAGTTAGGGGCCAGCTTTGATGATTATTATGAACTGGGTTTTCCGGGACAGTTACCAGCCTGTCTCAATTTCCTTCTTAAACCTGCTTCCCAAGGCTACCGTACAGATTCAGTAAGATGACACAGGTGAAGCTCCCAGCCAGCACAGCGCTGGTGGCTGGTATACTACTGTTGTATTATCAGAAGCAGACATTATCATCATTGGTAATAATGGTTGGATTCCTCTGTATGGGGGAAACTTTGAGAAAGGCCTTTGCATCTTCTAAGGAAGGAAACAAAGCTCTTCCTAAAATATTTTATAAAATGTAAAGCCCCAGATGCATAATCACAACTAGCCACAGTCAAGATCCCGGGTCTCCTGCCTGTTTGACTTTTCCGTCTCTTCCCTGATGTTCCCCACGGATCAGCTCTCGAGACTGAAGAGCCTTCAGCACCCCCTCTTTGAAGGAAGTCAAAGCCTGCCTCCTCCACCTTGCTTAGTTTCTTTGCAACACGTGTCAATCATATGAGCATCTAATGTTCTACACATTTATCCTCAAATGCTAATGGCCAGGTACCTAAGATGTTTGTCATCTGGAAAGCATTTCCAGGGACATATATCTTAGTCAGTGGTTCCATTCTTCAGACCACCTGTTGGAAATAACCCCTCCTGGCCTCACTTCCTTCTCCCATAGGGAAGAGTTACTCACAGAATTGGACAGATTTCAGGAGGACACATTTACTGGTAGGTTGGGGTCATTCTGCATTTAAAGAGGGGTCAGCAGACCGTAGTCTGCTGGCATGTGGAGTGAATCCAGCTTCCTGTACTGGTAAATATGGATTTATTGGAATATAGCTGTGCTATATTTACATATTGTCTACAACTGCTTTTGCTCTATAATAGCTTAGTAGAGTGGTTGTGACAGAGACTATATGGCTCCCCAAACCCAAAATATTTACTATCTGGCTTCTTAAAGGAAAAGTGTGCCAGCCTCTGCATACCAAGCTTAGGCTGCAGTTAGCTCCTACGTTCTGTAGTGGTGAACTCACCCAGGACCTCAGCAGCTAGGACAAGCTTGATGTTCTCTTTCTGGCATATTGTTTGCACAACTCCTTGAGCCAATCTTGAGTTGGCTAGAAGGTTATGGCCTGCAGCAGGATACAACTATTCCTGCATGCCAGAATGCTGTGCCATCTCCAAGTCTCCCAAACTTCCCTCCAGTTCCCCAAATCACCTGGTCTATAATCTGTCTTATTTCAGTCACCCCTCATTCTGCATTATATATTCCCCTTGACTTCAATCTTCCTTTTTTTTTTTTTTTTTTTTTTGCAGTTTTTGGCCAGGGCTGGGTTTGAACCCACCACCTCTGGCATATGGGGCCAGCGTCCTACTCCTTTGAGCCACAGGTGCCACCCAACCTTCCCTTTTATTTTTTCTACAATCTTTAGAAAAACCCAATTGTGCTGAACTATCACAGCGGTCATCCTTCCTCAATTTTGCAACCTTTACATTTCTTGCAGCATCTCTAATGACCTTAGATCCATCTCCAAGATGAATGCTTTTCCATGTCACCACTTGTCATGAACCCATCAAGGTCTTTTGCTGTTCCCATCAAGGTCTGCTGGGAGGAGCAGGCGTGTACCCACCTGCTCCTCCCAGCAGACCTCCTTAAGAACTGAGAACATCAGGGCCGAGGGCCATATTGTATGTCATTACAAAAGAGGTAGTTAAAGGGCACAGAGCCAGTTCCTTGGCAGGCTCAGGCATACAGCCCTCAGAGTCCCACCTTGCTTCTTTTTTCCACATATCTGCCATTTCTCTTCGGATTCTGAGAAGAAGGCACCTTTTTTTCAGTAATATCTTTCCCATTTCCTCTGCCTTTATCATAATTCTGGCCACACTGCCACCAACATCATTTTCTGAACCCTTTCTGTGTCTCTTCCATCTACGTAGCTTTCTCATTCTCTCAGCTTTCCCCTGACCTCAGCACCTTCCAGAGATGTTGCCCTAGGTTTATCTAAATTAAATCTCTTCCTAGGACTGTTTACCTTTTCCTGTAAGCTTGTCAGTCTGGTTAATAATTTCTTTCGTCATTTTCTCCTGTGTTTGCAATAATTCTATGTAATTTGGCATTATCCATCAATCTAACTAATACACAATTAGCTTCCTCTTAGGTCATTATAAACTTAAATAAACAGCCCCATCATATCCTCTGTGGAGCAGGGCTCTTGCACTTGATGTGGTGAGAACCCCTGACTTGCTTTGTCTTTCCCAGCTGGGAGCAGTGAGGCTGCAGGTGCATATGACC
The DNA here is from genome assembly GCA_963574575.1 of Galagoides demidoff. Lineage (NCBI taxonomy): Eukaryota > Metazoa > Chordata > Mammalia > Primates > Galagidae > Galagoides > Galagoides demidoff. The sequence goes on from CAUYQV010178255.1 coordinate 29,549, forward strand.
TGCCTAGTGTCACCTTGTCCCCGAATGGTGAGTGGAGGCTACATCCCTCCAGCCCACTGCCTCAATTTTGCAACCTGTTCCCAGATAATGGTATCAATCCTCCCAGACATCAGGCCTTGACTAAACTTTCAAGAACGGTGCTAGGGGCGGTTACCAGCAAAAGGACTGGATCAACTTTGCATTTTTCCACTAGCAACAAACCTCAGGCTTCCTGCACAAGCCATCCGCAGCATTCCCATTGTAGTGGCCTTGCTGTGCCTGGATATTCTCAATCTGAACTTTAAACTGTCCCATGGGACATAAAACACTTTCCCAGACTCTGCACATCTCCCTGGCTTACCTCCTTCAGGCCCTGCTCAAATAGTGCCCTCTCAGAGGCCTTCCCTGACCACTCTATTAGCAAATGACCCTGCCCCTTGTATATACACAAGCCCGAGATCCCCAGGTCATACTGTGTTTTTCCTGACAGGTCCATCTATTTTACTTGTTATTTGCTTACTGTCTGCCACCAGACTGAAAGTTCAATGATGGAAGGCACATGAGTTTCACTTAGTGACTCTATACCTAGAACAGAAAACCAAACTTCTATTGATGGATGAGTAACCACAGAGCCCCTGCTGCTGATTCACTCCTTATACACAGAGAACACTTGACCATTTCCAGCGAGCTTTGACTTCCTTTATCTCATCTGATTTTCATGAAAGCTAAAGTTATCTTCATTTTCAGAAAAGGAATCTTAAGAAAACAAGTCAAGTCCTTCCTTCCTCATTTATATAAGCAACAGTTGAGTGCTTTACATATTCATGGTGATATCGTACACAGCCTGTGTCAAATTCTGACTTTGTCTTAATTTCTTAATGTAGGATCTCAGGCAAGAGAAAGGCCGGGGGGTGGGGTGGGGAATGCTAGTAGTATTGGTAAAACATCAAGAGGATGAAATTAGATAGATGTAAGAACTTAGTACAGTTCCTGGCATATAGTGAACTCTCAATAGATATTCATTGCTGATTTTTATTGTACTTATTTATTACTATCACATCACCACCATCACAACATTGCCACCACCATCAGTACGACTACGTAATCACCGGTATCACCATCATCACCTCCACATCACCACTGCCACCGTATCACCACCACTGTTATAATAGCAACACCACCACCATTACATTTTCACTGACACAATCACCACTACCAATGTGTGTTAGGCACTGTAGCTATAGAATAAAGACACAAATAAAAGGCAAAAGATGTATTGGTTAGAAGCCACACTGTATGCTAACTGCTTTATGTACCTTAATTCTTATAATGACCCTATGAGAAGCAGATTCCTCATATAACTAGATGACAGGTGAACTATGGGTGCAACTCATATATTATGATAGCCTTGACCTTAATCACTGTACTGTACTCAGACAATGTAGTGAGAGAGGGAGGTATTTACATAACTATTATGATATAGTGTGATAACTGAAGAGAACACAAAGGGGTCATGGAAGGACATATGAGGGCTACTTGATCAGGCTAGGGGAGGAGAGTTGGGGAAGGAAGGCTTCTTGGAGGAGGCATTGTGAGGCAGAAGTTAGAAAATGGAGTTAGCAGGCAGCACCTGTGGCTCAGTGAATAGAGCAACAGCCCCATATACCGAGGGCGGAGGGTTCAAGCCTGTCTCCAGCCAAACTGCAACAAAAAAATAGCTGGGTGTTGTGGCGGGCACCTGTAGTCCCAGCTACTCGGGAGGTTGAGGCAAGAGAATCAAGAGAACTATGCCAGGCAAAAGAGCTGGAGGTTGGAGGTTGCTGTGAGCTGTGATGCCACAGCACCGAGGGTGATAAAGTGAGACTCTGTCTCTAAAAAAAAAAAAGAAAAGAAAGAAAGAAAGAAAAAGAAAATGGAGTTAGCCAATGCTTCATGCAAAAGCTGGATTCCATGACTGCTACTTCACTCCCCTGCCATCCACTGTAAACTCTCAATCTGAACGTAGATTAGTTGATCCTAAGGATGCTACTTTTGGCAAAGTAGTGATTTCACCCTATCATGAATAAAGAATGCTTTGCCAAGTGCTGTCAAGCCATTTCCATGAGATGCCATTTATTATACATCTGAAGTAAGTCCATGACCGCAGCGTGACTACTCCTGCTCTTATGTAATTCCTTCATAAGGAAGGAAGAATTATGATCCATGCTGATTCCACAGCCATTCAGTGAAGTACAAACAAAGAGAGCACTTGGATGGCTCTCAGATGTATATGAAGTGGAGAATGTAGGGAAGCACGACATGCTGACTTTTAGAGATTCCACCTCTTGGTACTAGAGATGACGAGTTTGTCTTTGGATGCTCTTTCAGATGGTAAAAGTTTGGCTAGAGCCACTTCCTGAACATCAAGGACTTTGGATTAGACACTTCAACGGAACCCTGGCGTAGAATGGGTTCAGATCTAAGACTTACCAGCAGGAAGGACAGAGATGACTGGACTGAAGTCAGTGTCAGGGGTCAAGGTGTGCTTGAAGTTCAAGTTGCAGGATGAATGGACATCCCCTACGTCCCTGCCCAATAATTTGATAACAATTTCTTGCTCTTAAAAGAGGACTAAGGGATAACAGAGGATACAGACACTTAGAGAGATCAACGCTAGTGATGATGAACAAGATGGCATGCAAGGAATCCTGAGGGAAGTTAGACATGATACCTGGATTGTGTAGCTTTGGGCTGTAGTCTAAGTAATTTAACAGTGGTGTCTTAATCTCTAAAATGAGGCTAAAAATGAGGCTCCCTTACAAGACTTGGTCAGAGGCAGGAAAATCTCTCTCTGCTCAGTGTATGCATGGTGTTCAGGACAAGCTCTGTAGAGGAGGCATAAACGTAGTGTCTGAGCTGAACATGAGAGAATGGAGGCAGAGTTTCCTTATGCTGCTGTGAAGGGCTAAAAACCATGCCAGGCAAAAGGATTAAGACACACAAATTCAAGGTTATGGGGAAGCAGAGAAGCAGGAGGTAAGCTCAAGAAAGAATGCATTCCAGGTAGGCCAGAGGGGAGGGCCTGGGCATGGGACTCGTGACCTCGCAGGGCCCGCAGGTTTTGGGGACTGCCTGCCTCTCTCACATCCTTTCATTTCCCTTCCACTTCTCTTACCTAAATCCAGCTCCACCAACTTCTCTTCAATTCCTCAAGCTCCTCAATTCCTTTGCTACTTCAAAGCCTTACCTGGGCTTTTAGTCTGCCTGGAAATTGTCCCCAGTCTCTCAAGACTGCCTTTTTCCTCCTTCAGCTCATCGTGCTCATTTTGGACCCCTCTGCTGGTCTTTATCACTTCAGCTCAGTCTTTCCCTCCAAGACACTTTCCCTCATCCGTGTCCGTCCTCTTTATCTGTTTACTTGTTTATTGTGTTCCCCTTCCACTTCATGAAAACAGAGGCCTTTTTTATCTTGGCTACAACTGTATTCTCACTAACTAACCCAGAGCTTACCTTTGAGTAGGCATCTCAAAAATAATGGAGGAATGAACTAATCACTCAGCTGATCAATGAACCAATTGGTCAATCATGGGAGACTACACAGACAGGATAGGAGTGCCTGGGGGTCTATGAAGGTCAGGTTGAGATGTTTGGGTTTTAGTCTCTAGACCAGTGTTTTCCCACCTTTTGTATCTCATGGCACACTTGAACCTATAGTTAAACCTCCGTGGCACACTTAAATTAGGTTGGTCAAAACAAAAAAAAGAGTTCAAGAAAATATAATTAACGTGCTTTGAACTTTCTTTGGATATAACTTAATTAATAATCTTTAAAAATTTTCATGGCACACCGGTTGACAATCACTGCTCCAGACAATGGACATGTGTGTTTCATCAGGGGAAGGACAGCTTTAGAAAGATGAGCATGGCTCGGACTCAGATCACTCTCCAAGGCATCGCACGCTGTGAAGAGTTAACCCAAATCAGATGGATTCGGCCACAGTCTCCTTTCTGCCCACCTGGGGTTTACAGAACTTTTCTCTCTAAGGGCCTCATCCATCTTTGCAAAAGATCTCCCTAAGCCTTTCTGCAGAGGCTTGCCTGGGCAGGCTGGCCCTGAAGGAGGACGTACGCTGTGAAGGGAAGGCAGGTAGAGGCAGGATGGGCTGCCTCATCCCTGGGTGCACTGGCTGGCACCCCAAAGGCCACAGCTATCCCTTAGCCCTCTCTACCTTCAACCTCAGCAAGCACCTGGGTTCAACACAGATTTTCAGAGCGAACTTTGAACAAAGCAACCCAATATCATGTTTGCGGAGTTGGAAGGAATTTGGCGCCTGCCCAGTCTGACCCCTTTACTGTTCCCATGGGGGACGTGGACAGGCCAGCTGAGCCTGACCTTACACTGTGAGTTGGGGCTGGAACCCAGACCTCTGGGCTCCTAGTCACAGTTCAGTTCCACTCTTCAGTTTGCTATTCAGGCTTTAAGGTTATTGTCTGAAGCTTGTGTATACCCTATTGTTAACTGGATGGGTGATAATAAGAGGGAGAATTCCCATAAATTCTTGCTCAGAATATCTGGGGTAGAGCCAGGAAATCAACATTTTTGGACAACTACACCTACCCAGATAATTCAGGAGTAGCTGGTCCATCAATAACATTTGAGAAACTTGGGTTTTAGGCAGTTCTGTACTTCAACTTATCAACTTCATTTTATAGATGTACAAATTGGGGTTCAGGTAGGTGAAATAGGTATATAGCAATTAAATTACACAATAAGGACTAGAATCCAGGTGTGGTGAGTGGAATTTCCCAAAGTTAAAAAGGCATTAAAGAATAGAGTCACAATGGGAAGGTACATCCATTTTCAATTTCCTTTTATTCCTGTTATTAAGTAAAAAAAGAAAATTTCAGTTTTGTGCCATCTTTAAGGCTTCTTTAGAAATTATTCATCTCCATAATTCACCATTTCCTTTCTATTTTAAATAAAAAGAGAGGAAGAATCGGGCCCAGAACCCTTTGTAGGCAGGCAATGGTATATGGCTAGAATATAATGACATTGTTTTGTTACATTTTTAGAGTTCCTATCTATTAATAGTAAGTGATGTTGTTTTTTCAATTTTCAATAGTTAGTATGCTTCCTTTTTAAATCAACTTATTTAATTGAAATGTAATGTTATTTAAAGAAAAAAGTAAGCAAATGCACACATATGAAAACACATGGAAACAGGAGAAGGGTTCCGTTTGGGAAACAGTGTTATAATTAAACCTCATGAGAGGGTAACTAACTAACTCTCCAGGGCCCAAGGAAGTATTTTCACTTTTAATTTTTTTTTTTTCGTTGAGACAGGGTCCTGCTATGTTGCCCAGCCTTATTTCAAACTTGTAGTCTCAAGTAATCCTCTTGCCTGGGTCTCCAAAGTGCTGGGTTACAGGTGTGAGCCACAGCACCCTGCCATGAAGGGAAGTCTATTCAAATCCAGGCAGTCTCACTCCGAGGAAGACATTTGACAGATGATAATTTCATAAAAGAACAAGGAGTAGGTTTCGTGAAGAAATGTATCATTGTTATTACATAGGCTAGGCTTAAGATACTGTAGGACAGGCTGTGAGTAAGTCAGACCTTAGGCTTAGAGAGGACCATGATCATAAACAACCCAGGAGAATGAGGATAAATGCTAGGGAGGAAGACCGCAGTGCTATCATAGGCACGTGCCTGGAGGATGGGGCTCCTGATCACTGAGGGAAACCAAACACGACCCCTTTATCAATTGATGAAGGCCTAATTTGCAGGAGAAATAGGGACACGGTGCGCTAATACAAGTGTCACACAAAAAGGGTGGGTGGGTGGCTGTGTGGGGAGAGTCAACCTGTGAAAGTGCAGATGGGGCCAATCATAGCTCTCCTGGATCTGAGAATACCCCCCTGAGGGTTCCAGCATCTGGCTAGGTTCTGTGAGCAGACCAACAGCCACCTTCTGACATCCTGGGGTAAACCCACAGGCACCTTCCGGCCTGGGACTTGGGCAGAGGCAGAGGGTGGATGGGGCAGAACTCTCGGTTGCTGGGGAAAACCCTCCCTTTGGCAACTTCTCTACGCATCTTGTGGCTTTTCTTTCATGTTGCTTCCCTTAAATCTCCTTGTCATAGTCTTAACAACATGGCACTTTACAATATATTATGGCATATAGACCATAAACTCTATGTACATTCTATCACAATAAAACTATTTTTTAAAATGTCACGGGAATGGGGTAACTTAAGGAAATGTGGTTAGGAAGCACAATCCCCTCTCCTCACCATCACTGTTGAATCTTCGAGGAGAACCAGTTTGCCTCCTGCCTTCTTTCCTATCAATATTCACCCCACTATTGTTGCGTCTGTGTCATCAGTTTCACGCTTACACCCCTGACCCTGGTCCTCCACCATCACATTGGGTGGTGATTCAAACAGATCAATGCCCGAGCCTCCCAGATCAGGCCCAGCTCTTCCTGCCTCTCACTGTGCCCCCTCCCCCCCTCCCCTGCCTCTCCCTTATGCCTCCCTCTTCCCCAGCCACACTTTGAACTTTCCCTTTCATCTAATCACAGGGCTGGTGTGCGCGCAGGCTCTTGGCTGAGGCTAGGTTAAACAAGCCTTAGTTTTCCAGTGGTTATTAAAAGCAAACAAATTTTTTAAAAGCCATCTCTCACCCTTTGATTGATTTCTACCAACCCGAAAATAAAAAGGCTGGGAGCATGGTTGGCTCACAGCACCAGCACCTCCGTCCTCATCGCTAGCTTGTGACTCTACTGGCTGAATGTGCATTTGGCTGCAGCATTTATCTATCTTGAAGCCACTGGAGTCCCTGGTTCTGACACTGAGGCCCTTGAGCTATTATGAAGTCCCTTACAAACATGATTATAAAGGTAGGCCGCCAGGGCCCTAAAACACAATGCAATTTATTTCTGTGAATCACCTTTCACACTGAAGATATCACAGACAATGCCTCTGCAGCAGCACAGAGAGGGACCCAGGCCAGGAGACACAGAGAGCAGGAGACACACAATAGTTTGACTGGGAGGCTGTGGGGTGGGGGAGGGCAAGGGCGTACATGGGGCACGTGGAGAATGGTCTCACCCCAGGATCCTCAGGGCCACTGTCTAGGCAGGTCTGCAGGAGAGAAATCATTAGTCTTCCAACAGAGCCTTCCTTGATGTGTGGGGCCCGGTCTCAGGCTGCTGCAGATTCCTGAGCTGGGGTTTGCTTTGCAAAGCTTGTTTATGATACTTTATACATAGTAAGTCAGAGGCCAGAAGTGTGGAGGGGGAAAAACACTGTATTTTTCCCCATGCAGTATACAATCTGCTGATGCACACTGTATGGAGTTGAAAGGGGATGGGAGGTATCTTTGGAATGCTTGGAGATTACCTAGGTCTCAAGATGTTCCATAGCTTTTATTATCCCAGGATTTCCTGTCTACCAATTAGGCCTCTGTCCAAAATGGGTAGCATTACTATTTTCATTTTATAGTTAAGGAAACGGAGGCCCAGAAATAATAACTAACGCACCCATGGTCTGTTAGCATAATGAGCTTTAAAACCCCAACAGTCTGATCTCGGACCCTGGGTCCTACAGAGGGAAGGGTAAAGGGAATTTTAACTACAAAGGTGATGTGTCTCAGTGAAGACACTGACAACACTCACAGGGAAGAAAGAATCGACTGGAAATATTAGATAGAAAAATAAGCCTGTTGCCTTTCCCTGCAATGTCAAGTTCATTTAGCAGAGATGATGGAATGAAGCAAAAGGTTTCTAAAATGAATATGTGCGCAAAATTTAAGGTTTTTCTTCAGAATCATGTTAGTTGAAATTTTCACTCTCAGCCCAGAGGATTCTTACAGCTATTTCCGAAGCAATGTGGTACAAATTAATGGATTCTATTCAACAAACTTTGCTAGAGTGTCTATTACGGGTAATGCACTGCACTTAGATGCCAGGGCTGGGGGAGGGGGTGCAAAGAGAGAAGGCCAGAGGGGGAAGATAGGCAGATGAGCACAACAAGAGCCTTTCCCCCAAGCCGCTGTCGGTGTAACCAGGGAGACAACCACTCGTACAAATCTTACTAACTTAGGGCAGAGTGACAGGTGATATCAGGGAGGGAGGCTAATTCTTGCCAGGGTATCGATGGGAAATTCAGTAAAGATCATTGGTGAGAATTAGATCTAAATTCGCTTCTGTGGGATGGGTAAAAGTCTTGAGTGGAGAGAGGGAAAGGTAAAAAAGAAAGGAACACAGAGAGGCATTGCTGGCAAACAAGTAGTTGGAGGGCAGAAGCAGGAGAGAAAATCAAGGAGAACTGGCAGGCTGTTCAGCACACAGGCATGAATTCGTCGCAGGGTTCAGGGATGTGGGAGGACAAGTGAGATGGACAAGGTCGGAGTCTGCTGAGCCTTGAGTCATACTACAGAAGCTGAACTTCACTGTGTTCAACAAGGACTACCATAGTAGTAGATTTGTTCTGGGAGGATGATTCTGACAGCAGGAATGGTGATGGGTTTGGTGGTGGGACAACCTAGAGGCCAGTTGAGAGCTGCAGCTAGTGTCTGCTGGCCTTGAAAGGGTCACAGATTAGACCCCCCACAGATTAGAAGGAGACAGTGGAGGCAAAAGTTTCAGAACTTGGTGGCAGATCAGAGACCTGTGTAAGGGTGAAGAGTCAAAAGTCCCTGGGTTTCTTTCTGGTGACTACATGGACTGTGGCACGGACGATGAGATAGGAAATGCAAGTGAAGATGAAAATTATATTGACTCTGGATTTGGACACAAACATCTAATGACCAGTTGGGCCTGACAGACACTTACTTTATGGATCCTTGATAAGTAGGGTTTCCAAGGAATGGATGCCTGATACTAGGGCTGATTAGAGATCAAGAAATAAAAACTGCTCAGTTACTCACACTGCTCACCTTCTAAACACGTTCTGAAACAAGTTGAATCATTCATACTCTCCTCTACTTTCTATTCATTCAGTTGGCTAGAGAACGACATTCCCAAATCCACAGTGAGGGAGCAATCCATCATACATGCCAGCCAGCCTGCTCTCTGTGATACACACAGGCCATGTAACCAGCTCAGATCCTCTCCCCCAGACTAACAGGATGAACAGTGGTGGTAGATGGTGGGTCAGTAGCATGACTCTGCATAGGTGTTCAACATTGTAAATTACAGGGCACATTCGCATCTACTCACTCACTTTATCCTAACAACCCATTTAAAATGGGCTATGGCTCTAGAGAATGTTACAATGTTGAACAAAGTTTTTCAAATGCTCCCTTTCCTCTGGAGACATTGAAAAGAATCCCATAGAGATTAGACATTTATCTGACCCCACACATTAGGGTTGGGGAGTTACAATCCTGTTTCAGAGATGGCCAAGAAAACGCATGACTTGCCCAGAGCCACACAGCTGGTGGTGAGGATCTCGAGGCTCCCACCAAGGCCTTTTGGTCTCAGTCAAGTGCGTACTCCACAACTTGACACTGTCTTTCCATGAACAACTGGCAATACATTACCATCTGTATATTTACCAGTTACATTTCCAGGTGATAAATTTTTATTCATCCTCTTACTGAAGGGGTTTATGAAATGAAACTGAACATGGGAGATTTCTCAAATTGCTATTATTAAGGTTTACTGAAGCATTTACTACCTTAGTTGGCCATTTCGCTTTCTTTGGAGATTATGTTTTAGCTTCTAAGAACTTTATGCCCAAGTATCCACCAATACATCTGGGCCATTTCATAGCTCCTTCTCCCCTGAGGGGTATGTATCGGCAAACCTTTCAACTAAACCTTCACTTGGCATCAAAACTGAAGAAAAATAACCTGACTAGTCACTAAGACAGCCCGGCCTGCTAATTACACACTTGGAACTTAAGCTTCAGAGGAAAGTAAGAGATAGGGACGTACAGAGAGAGAGAAAAGCAGGGATTCTCTTTTCTCAACTTGCTTTGGAACAGAATAAACGATATTTCTGTGTAAGTCATCTTTCTAAGAGAGCATAAGCATCAGCATGGTCCCCAAACCTTCAGAAGAGTCCCTGTCACAAAGCAAGTGTAGAAACACTTCGGCCTGGCAGTGGAGGGCCTCCTTGGTCAGTCCCCACACTCTAGAGTTTGACAGACCTCAATTCCATTCCTATCTCTGCACTTTTTCACATGCGTGACCTTGAGTGAGTTAGTCTATGCAAAGCCTCAGACGTGCTCCCTATTTCTGAATGAGCATTCAAATAGCATAGCCAGGGGTCCTCAAACTTCTTAAACAGGGGGCCAGTTCACTGACCCTCAGACCGTTGGAGGGCCAGACTGTGGGCCCCCGGAAGAGTCGGTTGCTGAATAGGACAGGCAACAGCGGCAAAAGCACCTGGTGGGTCAGATAAGTTTCCTAGGCGGGCTGCATGTGGCCCACAGACTGTAGTTTGAGGATGCCTGGCATAGACCTCAGAGATGAGGACTTTTTGAGCATTAAATGAGATTATGTATGAAGATGTGCTAAGCAGAGCACTCATATGAAGGCTTTGTGATTCTCGTAACCTTCTAGCCAAATATCTTCCGTCTTCCTGCTTCTTTGCTTTTGCATGTGTAGTTTTTCCTAGAACAGCCTTTCTTGTTGATGAGAGTAGAAATCTAACCACCCTTCCAGGGGCACTGCCAATGTTCCTTCTCCCACACCATCTTCCATGGTACCCGTCCCCCAAACTGATAAGCATCTTGTTCCTTTGAGCATTACTACCTTGTTTTTTAATCATCTTTCCAGTTACGGTTTGCAGTTCCTCAAGGCACTTGAGGGTAGTAGCCACTGCCTTGTATTACTCATACATTCCCACAGACCTCTGAACATCTCTGACAGTCACACTGGTTACACCTTACTGTGATTTCATACCTGTCTTCCCAACAAGAATCTGGACATGTCTCCAGCACCTAGCATAAGGCAGGCATCCAATGGACCTTGGTTGAATGAAAGGTTCTGCCCGTGTCTTGGCATGATGGCTGCTGCCATTTAGTTGGCCACACTCTTCAGTTACAACAATCTTGATGGCAAATTCTCGATCTCCCCAACATTGAGGATGTCATGAATGCGTGCCAGTTATCATTGTTGTTTCTTTGCCACCCTCCAGGTTTACCATTGCACACGACCAACCCACCACTGTGGCCATTTGTATTTGGGACCCTTGACCTGAGGATCTTGGGAAAGCCTCCTGGTGCTTCTTGTTCTGGAAGTGGGCTATAGAGTCAATGCTTGGAGTCAAACATCAACTCTACATCCTGACGGTATGACCTTGAGTAAGCTCCTTAACCTCATTTAGCTAATGAGGAAAAACAGTCACCACTGCACAGATGTATAGTAAGGACTAAATCAGAAAGAACACTTAGTCTAGGGCCTGAAAGGGCTTAGTAAATGTTAACTAAGGTTTTTGGTAATATCATAGAAATTTTAAGACATGATGATGCTGACTTTTTATGAATCTAGGCTTGTTAACTCCAATTTGTGTCCAGTGACCCAAGCCTTCAGACTTAGCATTACTCTTTGAAAAATTGCACAGAATGCTGTCTGAGATGATCTTACAAATCCCTTGCAGCTACAAAGTTCTATGCCCTGCACCAGGTATCTCAAGGTAGTTGTATAGAGGGATTGGGTAAGTATCATGAACCAGTGAAATGAGCTGGCCAGGGAGCCCATGCATCCTTCTAAAGATGTTTCAAATTACTCTTATAAAAGCATTTACTTTCCCAAAAGAAACATCCTTGTAGGCCGGCCTCAGCTCTTGGGTTGGCCATTTGAACCCAAATGGAGGAGGCTTCACTTCAGAGGGAATAGGATGTGTGTGTGTGTGTGGGGGGTGTCTTAGAAAGACAGTTACAAGGAAGAGATGGGATTTGGGCAAGGCCCAGAAATGCTGGGAGGCACTGAATGAACTGAAGTCTGGAAACATTCATCTTCATGCCAGAAGTTCATTTTCTGCTCTTTAAATCTCTTCACCTCTTCTCAAGAAACTTGTGTCTCAGCTTCCAGAGAGCCATGGCCTCATTTAAAATGTTGTGAAAGAAGGTGATGGAAGCATCAGGTTCTAAGGCTGGTGAATTTTTATTTTTATTTCTCTATCAACATAGTTTAACCTTTGCTTTTGGCAGCTAACATATTGCTCAAATAAAGTGCAGAGAAAGGAGTGGGGTGGGGAACCACAACGAGATCTTTGGGGAATAATTTTGCTGCAGGAAAAGCATAATTTCAGTGATTTTTCCCGCCATATTCTATTAAAGCCAATTCTATATTCTTACCTATTCCATGTGAGAGGGCTGCAAAGTCTGCAATAGAATGGCTGCTCCCCCCCCCCACTGCATAATAAAGCTCATAACAGAAATAAAAAGCCAGATATAGCACGTCAAAATACGGGTTCTAATCATTCAGTTTCTCTAAAATAGGTTTCCAGGCATGGACTTCTAATCTGGACCTTGTCACTTTCACACTGCCTGATACCAAGGATGCAGTCCTTAAAATACCAGAGTGTCAGTCTCCATGCCTAGAAGTGGGGAAAAATGGTTCTTCCTTTTAGGATTGCTAAGAATATTAAGTGAGATAATAGACTACGTGTATCTGGCATACATTGACTGTTCAATATCTGACAATATTACTATTATTCCAGTTGCAACCACTACTAGTACTATCTCTGTTGTAGGAAACCGTGACCACTGCATCTATCCAATACATTCCTGCCAACTGACCTGATCTTCCGTCTTCATCTTTTACACATACCTCTAATAACAGGGAGCTTAATACCTACCGAAGCAGTCTGTCCCTTTGTTGAATATAAGTTCTTCCTTGGCTATAAGTGAAATATGTCTTTGTGGTCTGAAACATTTTCCTTTAGCTACACTTTTAAGTCATCAGGCTGTCTGAAGAATCTGGTCTGTTCCCAGAACTGTGTAAGGTTTGGAGATGGGGAGAGACAGAAAGAAAAAGACATGGTGTTAGCTTTGGAGAGGTTTGGACTGGGACTTTAGAAATATGGTGAAAGCACAGAGTGCCTGCCATCCCTGCCTTGGCTGGTCCCCCACAGGACTCCTCAAATAGAAAACACTCACAGGGCCAGTGGTCCATCAGGGCTATGTGATTGATTTGTCCCTTGCTGACCCTCCAACCACCTCCCCTACTTCTCTGCCTCAGTCAGGGGTTCACCACCTCCAAAATGTGGGCCTCCTTTCTATTTTTGAACCATCTCAACTTGGACTACCCCAAAAGTTTTGCACTTCAAGTCCCCTCTGCCTGGAATGTTTTTCCCCAATATTATCCCAAGACCCACTCTTGGTGACATTTCCATTTTAGCTCAAATATCTCTCCTCCACTAGTCCCTCCCTGGGCATCCTGCTACAGTCCCTCTCCGTTTCTGCACAGTCCAGCCCAACCCCAGCTAAGTACAGGGATCCTGTCTATCCTACTCTCATTGTATCCTCAGCTCCATGTATAGTACCTGGCACGCTGTGGGTGCTCAATAAATATTTGTGGACTATTTCCTAAAAGGTATAGGTGAGTTCCTTCCAAGCGCAGGCACATCCTCCGGTCTCTATCAACTGTGCACAGAGCCTTTCCTGCCCAAAAGATGGTTCCTTATCAGAGAGTGTGGCCCTCAGGGGTCCAGGGAGGCAGACTATCCCCCTGTGAATGCAAACACCCAGACCAGACTGCTGAACAAATTGGTGTTGATTCCACGTGGCACCTGGAAGCCAAATAGATTGTAACAGCACAGTGGAAACTGTCCGCCACCTGGTGATGTATTAGTTGCTAGAGAGGGAACAACACTCACAATCCCATTTGCAATCTGCAGCGCTCACAGCTGAGTCTCATTTTCATAATGCAAGTGTGGAGAAACAAAGGAAAGAAACAAGAAACCAGGATGGAGAGAGCCCAGGCCGTGAGGAGTTAGGCCCTGTTGTGATCTGCTTAAAGGCTGGAGAAAAAGCTGAGACATGGCAAAGAAATCATCTTCCATTCATTTGTATTTAAAGTTCTAAATCTAAAGTTCTAAAGAATTTTTGCACCTTCACAGAACAGTCTCCCATTGTGGTTAAATGCAGATGAGTCAGATAGGCCTGGGTTGTGTAACAATTCTGACTCTACTGGTATTAGCTGTGACCTTAGGCAAGCTACATAAACTTTCTGTGGCTTAGTTTCTTCACCTGTTAGATGGGTATAGTGACAGTAGCTGCCTCCCAGAGCTGCTGTAAGGATGGGATGATGCAATACATAAAACAATCCACAGAGCTGAGCCCACCGCAGGTGCTCATGGTAAGGGTTGCTGCTGTTGCTATAATAAATGGTATTATTATTATTATTATTATTATTATTATTATTATTAGCAGAGCAGCCCTTGGGCCCCATAATAATCCTATGAGTCAGGCAGATCTGAGATTATGATCCTGTATTGAAAATGAGGGAAGAGGGTAGCAAGACTCAGAGAGGGGAATCACATTGTCCAAGGTTACCCAGCAGAGGGCCTAAAAATGAGAACACTCATTCCATTGCATAGATTCCAGAAAGCTGCAATGCAAAAGGTTGGGGAGTTTGAAACTACTCTGTGTAAAGACTGGGGATGTCCACGTATTCCAAGGCCAGGCTCAAGTTATAACTGATGCCCCAGAGTTTGTGACCATTACTCTCAGAGTTTGTAAGTGCCTCTTTGGGATTCCCGATCTGCCACCCCTCACATCTTCTCAGTTAGACTGTGTGCCCCAAGTTCTAAGGTCTTGGTACTCTTGTGTGTTCTCCCTGTCTGTTCTCAGAAGTTTCTGCTGCTTGTCATGCTTATCCATGTGACGCGGACAACGCACACTCTCCGATGGACGGCACTGATTTAAGTTTCAACCTTCCTTTTGAGAAAGTATTTGAGATGGACTGAACAGCTGGGGTGAAGACCCTTGTGGGTTGACTGGTTTGCCTTCCTAGAGCCTGGAGGTTATAGGTTATAGTGAATTCTGGGCCCAAGATCTGAACATGAGTCCCTGAGGGAGGAACTCAAGAGATAAAGGTTCTCTAGTAGCTCTGCTGTGAAAAATAATCATTTGTCAGTGTAAGTCCTGCCCTCCTGGCACTTCTGTGAGAACTGGTGTTCTGGAAAGATGTTTCCCAAGGGACAGTCCTGTCACATAACACAAGACAGCAATTTATTCACTGGACTGCGAGCGCAGGTGCCTCTTATTGTGAAGAAGAAAAGACTAGAATAAAGACGACTCTGTCAAAACAAACAACGGTTCTCTTAACCCAGACTAGGCACTCATGACCCCAGTGAGGAAATCTGCTGTAATTGTTCCTGTTTGCAGACAATAGAACAGACTCCATCGTTCTAGTCAAGACTCTGCTAATCAAACTTGTGAGGTGAAGGAGACTCATTCCTTCGTGCATCTACTCTGGGAGCCAACCTACACAAGCTCGCACAGATGGAGGGAGGAGGTATGATTCAAAGCAACTGGGGCAGGCCAGGCGTGGTGGCTCACACCTATGAGCCTAGCACTCGGGAGGGCAAGGTGTGGGGGTTGCTTGAGTTCAGGAGTTCAAGACCAGAGTGAACCCCCATCTCTAAGAAAGATAGAAAAAAATTACCCAAGCACTGTCTGGTGCCTGTAGTACCAGCTACTGGGGAGGCTCAGGCACGAGAATCACTTGAATCCGAGAGTTTGAGGTTGCTGTGAGCTGTGATGCCATAGCACTCTACTTAGGGAGACATAGTGAGACTCGGTCTCAAAAAGAAAAAAAGGAAGTGTGCAGTGGGGGAGATGTCAGCTGACAGTGATACTGGGCCAGGACGAGAGAGACAAGACCTAGAGACATGAGATGGGAGGGATAAAGGGGATGCCTTATTTTCTGGATAGATATGGTATCTGTACTGTTGTGGGAGACATTGGATGAAGAACGGGTTTAGAAAATTGCAGAAAAACTGCCTCAGACAGGCAGGAGCTGCAGGAGTGAACTGTTGCTGAAAAGAGAAGGAAACATGTGCCCAATGGTTCTCCAAAGGCAGATCAGCGTCATCAGCATCCCATGGAACCTGGTAACAATGTGGAGACTCGTCCTCACACCAGCCCTACCAAATCAGAAATCCTGGAGTTGGGTACAGGGAGCTATGTTACCAAGCCCTCTAGGTCAGTCTGATGCACAGGAAACAGTTTGACGACCTCAGTTTAGTCCTCGGTGCCTCTCCCCTCAAATGTGAGCACTAGGAGTTTCAGATGTTCAGAGGCACAGAAGGAATGGGTTTGGCCATATCCTGAATAGGATACAATCCTGAATGGTGAAATCCCCCAAATCAAAGTCCCCTAAATAGAATTCTGAAAATAATAATAAAGACTACTCTCAAAAAGACATTTATGTTTTCAAAAGAGGATTATTTGAGAAACATACAAAAACACAAGAGAACTCATAGTCCACGTTATACAATAAATAGGCAATAAGAGCACACACATTTTCGCAAGCATAAACACTCGTGCGTATTGACCACAGTCACAGGGAAAACAGTTGTGAGCAGACGAACTGTATTCATCCAGAAGTGGGTCAAAGGTGAAACATATAAACATATATCATTTGCTTGGTAATTGTGTGGTTTAGAACTGCGCAACAGCAGCCATCTGAAATACCATGACAGACAGCCTACGTCTTTTGACAAAAATCAGTCAAAACCAAGTGGGTATCCACCAAATACGAAGTTGTTCACAGAGCTGAGATCTAATCACAAATGCAGATACACAAAAAGAACATCTCTATATTTCTTGAGGAAGTGTCAATGTTTTCAGGCAAACACACAATGCCCAGGTACATACACAAAGTCCACATTGTGATAATTCACTTTTGTGGAGTCAAATTTCTGACATTGATGGCTACAGAAGAAAAGTCTGTCCGTGCTCTCAGAGAGAGGCCAATTTGCCTTTTGTCTTCATTGGCTGGGGCCTCCAACAGATCTTCCCCCCGTCACCGGCTTGGACTCACACACTCGTCTCCTGTGGAAACACCTTCACAGACACACCCAGAATAATGCTGTATCAGATTTATATGTATCTTCATCCAATCAAGCCAATACCTAATATGTCCACAAATCCAGCCTGCATCATTCGGCACCCATATGTACCTCCTTAAACCACAATTTCCAAGGGAAGACAACAAAGTAATAGTTCTGCATAACTAACGCGATGCACCTATCATGCCCACAACAGAAAACGCATTAATCCCTTACCCAGAATTCCCTTTGGTTTGTAGGATTTCAGCATTCAGGTTTTTAGACTTTAGAGATTTTGACACCCAAAATCATGGCATTTGGGATTGGGTCATTAGGGATTATGATCAGCACTGAGAAGGAACATGGCAATGATTTACACTTGCAAGAGCCTCCACATCACAGATTCATCATCTCCACACTGGAAGGAATAGACAATGACTTAAAAGAATTAAATAATCCTGAGCAGCCACCAAGTGCCAAGCCCTCTATCTAGCCCCTCCTCTATATTAGTTCACTGAATTACTACAACAACCCTGTGGGATAGTCTTTAATATTTTCCTTTTCTGCAGATGAGGAAACTGAGGCTCTTAAAATTTAGCTGTGGAGTCATGATGCTGAGAAGGGACAGAGCCCAGAGGGGAACGTCAGCTCTATGAGTCCAAAGGCACCTCTTTGTGTTTCAGTGTGATCCCAGGGATATCAGATCTGCTTCCTGCAGACATGTACACACAAATTCATAAAGCATGCACGTGAAAAGTGGTTTTAACATGGCGAACACAAGCAGGTTACGTACACAAAGTCATGCACAACGTGCCATCCGTCATTAGAACATTCCTTCGGAAGTCACTTTGCTGAGTTCCCTTTGCTTTGGGTTTCAAAGGCCAGAAAAATATTTAAAGACATTCTGGGACCGATATAGAATGTTAATGTTTGATATTTCCATGTAAGGTGTTTTAAAACAAAACATTCTGCAATCTAGCACGGCCATATTTTATAGCAGAAAAGGCACTTGAACAGAAAAGAAAAAGAACGTATGCTTCAAACACAAAATGTACATTTTGCTTTACTATAATGGCTTCATTTTTCTGATTTGCTGCAATCATAAAAATATTTCTCCAACTAATAATGCAGTGTTTCCTAAACTTGGGTCCGCAGACTGGGGCTGTGTTGAAGTTTGACCAATTCCAAATTTCACTCTTGGGGAGCAAATGCAGTACATTTTACACAACTTAGCAGCCCCTGGTGGTGCTCTGGGAAGGAATTAGTATCCCTATTATATGAATTGAAAAACAAAGGTCCACTAGCAAGGTTCGTAGCCAAGGCTCAAACTCAGTAGGTTTGGCCTATTGAGTCAAACCCAGTGACCTTTTCACCACATGAGAATGACCGTCTTTCATTTCCACAGGACTAGCTTTGTTTTATACTGTTGAGTGACCATTGCTAAGTCACAGAAGTTGATTTTCATCCTGATCGTCCCACACCACAATCACAGCTCATCATGTTTCATCAATCAAAGTGCCAGTTGATGCCTAATGAAACCTTTCAATTTGACTGAACTGGGTGTTTTCTATCCAAGCCAAGAAGAATAGGGGAGAATCTGGAGAAGTCCATGTCTAGCCCCTACACTGAGCCAGGAGATTCCAGCTATAGGGCTAACTACTAATACTGGATTTATAAAATATCACTGTTGCCTTCCCACATCTTCACTGTTCACTCTGCCATGTAAAACCTGTTTCAGGCTTGAGGGAAGGCAAACTCTAAGCTTTGACTCCCTGTGAGGGTAAGCCAGCTGGAGTTGATCTGAATGAGGAACACTTTATACAGCTCACCCCGGTTCCACACAGCAAAATATCAAAGCGACTAGTGCCTAGCTCTTGCCCCCAAGAAGAAAAATAGACTGGAGTTTCTTAACCTTAATATTGTTGACAATTTAGAATAGATACACATGTAATTCTTTGTTATAGGGGTTTGTTCTCTGCATTCTAAGATGTTTAGCAGCATCCACTGCTTCTCCTCAGATGCCAGCCAGTGCCTCCCCAATTCTGAGCTGTGACAATCAAAGTTGTTTCCACATTGCTATATGTCCTCTGGGAAGGAAAATGTGCAAAATCACCCCTAGCTGAGAACCACCGTGCTAGACTGTAAATAAGGAAGAAAAAGGTAAGTCGTTTTAGCATTGGGTAAGTTGGCTCTTTTGTGTGGAAGTATTGTGCACACTGCTAATAAGCTGCTAAGCCCTGGAATTCAATAGGTGATGCATGTCCCATGGGTTGTACCTCAGTTAAGCAAATAGTCGAATCCTTCAGAGATCCAAAGCTGACATTGCTGAGATGGAACGTGTCTGATCACTATTTATCCAAGGACAGCTCTGCCAAATATAGCAAATATTTCCCTTGGACTTCTATCAACTATCAGGTGGACTTAATGGGTGACCTTTGATTTTCAGGGCAGGATTTCCCTCCAGAGACTTTTAGGATCTTACCCTATCGCAGGACCACCACAGCTGCACTTAGGAAATTGTATTTTTCAAAACATCAACAAAGGTTGTTGGCCCACAGTGTAGAAATTCCTCAGCTAGTGCTAAACAGAAGGCAGTGGACACAAAAAAGTCGACACTAAAGAACCGTCACCAGCTTCAGTTTCAACCCTACTCCTATTTAGAAAAGCACACATTATACCAATTAAGCGGACAGAGACTAATCTAATTCTAATGAATTGATTTTTTAGAAGTGCTCTAGTTTAAAATTAAGTGAATTAGCTATGCCGGGGAGCTGATCCAGAAGGATAGAAAGTTTATTCCTCCTTACAGATGGATTGACTTGCAGAGACCTACTTGGAAGGATTTGTGTCTAGTCAAGAGGGGCTCTTGGGGAACAAGGTTTCTCCGTGCATAATCTGCACACCCTAGCATCCTTATCATTTAGGAAGATTGTTATAATGAACATTTTTAGACCCTATGCCAGGAATTCTGATTCCAGCAATTAGCATTTTCATAAGCTCTTTTGCTTCTTCTAGATAAGTAAGCTTGAGAACCATTGCCTGAGACTCCAAAAAGCAGCTATTTTTTGAGGCTGTCTTCAAAGAGCTTACAGTTTTTGGAGAAAATAAGCATGCTATGATGGTTGCTGGTAGTTATTAATAATTCATTTGCTCAATGAATAGCTGTTAACTGCTACTGACTTGTCAGGTAGTGTTTGAGGGATGAGGAAGGCAGCCCTGAGGATAGTCATTACTATAACCTGGTCACATCACCTTGTTTTCACTTCTCTCCTCATAACATCCTTATGAGGTAGGTGTAATTGCTTTCAGATCTCAGGGAAGCAGCAAGAAGCTCAAGGAGGTAGGTCGACCTGCACGGGGTCCCAAGAACAGTTGATGACAGACGTGAAATTTAGAGCATATCTGTCTGATGGTACACTGTGTGCTCTTTCCATAAGAGTAACAATATAAACACAAAAACTTAAAGGGAAAAAATGTTCAGAGCAGTCTGGGTTCAAGGCCAAATGCCCAGGACAGGAGAATTCTTGAACACCAAGGAGTTTATCTCTGAATGGAATCATTTTGGGCTGTGGTTGGGGAGAAACTTTCTTAGAGAAAGTGGTAAACTGCGTTGTGAAGGATCCTAAGATTGAGAAAGAGAAGAGGCTCTGAGGATGGGAGATCACGTAAGACTGATGTACATCAAAGCCTGAGGGAGGAAGGTACCAGTCTAGTGAGTCTAATGTTGGGAACGGTGGGTAGGTCTTTCCAGCTAGAGCAGAGCCAAGGAGTTAAGAGTGGGAGAAAAAGCTCCAAAGTAGGTTGGAACTGAATTCTGGAGGTCCCTCTTGGGAGTCTGAACTTCACCCAATCAGACAATGGGGATTCACAAAGAGACATGATGGGAGAGAGACTTGGGGAACAAAACGGATGAGGTAGTGGTCTACAAGGTGGACCACTGGAAGAAAGAGAACAAGAACAGGGAATCAGGTGGGAAATATGTATATGGGCAAGCTACCCGAGAGGCAATTCATTAATTAATGAGAATTAATACCTCATATTAAAGATTTTATTATATGCTAGGTTATACTTCTTAATAATATTTTAGGTTAATTAATTTTAGGACTGTCCACAATTTCCTGGTCACATGGTATGGCTGTACTTTCTCACTTTACTTAAAGTTTGGCCCGGCCGTTCAACTTGCGTGGTCCCATCAACTGTGAATACAAGTGACATCTGACATCTGTCCCTTGGGGATGAAGCTTTAGAGTCAGGGTGTGGTTTGTCACATGTGTCTCTCTGCTGTAGTACCCAGGGAAGCATTTGTTAGAAAGAAACCAGTTTCAGCCTGGATTGCTGAGTGAGCATGGGGAATAATGCCGCCCCTGCCATTCTGGGCTGGCCTTGAAGCATAAGCAAGAAATAAATTAAGGTTACATTAGCCTGCTACAGTTTGGGGCTCATTTGTTAATGTAGTATAACCTGGTCTATCCTCACTGATAAAAACACGTATTAATGAAGAATATGAGATGTGTAGTCAGACTACCTGAGTCCCCCGACTCCAACAATCACCAAATTTGGTGAACCATAGCCTCTCTAAAATGTGTATGTTTCATCTTCAAAGTGGGATTAACCACAGTGGCTACATCACAGGGACGTTGTAACTGTTAACAACAGTAACAAAGCTTGATGTGTCCTATTACAGGCAGGATTCTATACTTTGGGTATGTGTTACCTGATTTTGTCTCCACAATAACCATTTGGAGATGAGAAAATGAGGAGACTAAGGCACAAATAGGATTACGGCACTTGCCAAAGATCACACAACTAGTTAAGTAGTGGGACGTCAACCAAAGTCCTTGCGCTTATCCACTGACAATGCAGGGGGGCACTCAACCCCCAGCACACAATAATTGCAGGATCATTTACTCCATTAGGCATGAAAACCACAGTACCTCGGTCCTGTGATCTTTTGAAGGGTAGACCTAAAATGTACTTGGGACCAGAAAAATAAATACACTGGCTCTGAAATATTAAAAGCAAACTGTAAAATCAAATTAATAAATATTTAAGTGTCTATGAAGCATTATGCCAACCAGTCCACAGCAATACCACTCAACTCACACATAAATTAGATTCAATGTGAGATGTGGGTGTGCTGTAATATCTTTCGTGTAATAGGAGAGAGAGAACTTATAAAAGTGCCTAGAGCCTAAAATATGCCTTAAAGTGATCCCCTGAATAGAGTTCAGTAAATGTTAGTGCTCGTGTTATTTTCATTATTGTTCCTACTCTTAGCTTTGACCACCACGGCCACATCTGAAACTATTCGAAATTCTTTAGTGAAGTGACAGCTGGTGGTCCTGTCTGGACTCAGGAGAGAACAGGGACACTGAGCTACTTCTCTATGCCCAGGGATATCTAGTTTCCCTGCCCACCTGAGCCACAGGTGGAGGCTGTAGCTCTGCTAAGGAACCCCCACACTGCCTGCCAACGTGGCTGGATGTGGAATCAAACGACATGCTCCTTTGAATCTACAGCCAAAAGTCAGAGCCTTGGGAATCTGCGGCTGCCTGATGCCGCCTCTGCCTCCTAGTCTGTTTCTCTGGTTCCTGCTGCTGTCTTCAGTCTGTGGCACGTATTAATCCAGCTTGCATAAACCCTTCCTCCTGCAGGTTGACTCGGACTCTTAGAGCTTGACCCACCACCCAGGGTCTGCGCTTAGTCCCAGCACTGCGTTCCCTAAGTAGATGGTCTCCAGAGACACTCTCCATCATAGAGTCCAAGCTGGCAGCTTCTGATCCAGGCCCTCACTTTGGTCCCTTCTTTGAATTCCACCTATGACATCAGCATGACTTGCAGAGTTCCCAGTTGATTCTGAATCGACATAACAGTAATAGCTTCTGGGATCACATAGACTGGAATTCAAATCCTTGCCCCACCACTTCTTGAGGGGTGTATGACCTTATTAAGTTACTAAACCTCTGCTTTTATCATCTATAAAATGAGGTCTAAAACACGACCTGCCTCATAGAATGTTTTGAGAATTAAATAAAATAAGCCAGGGAAAGTAGGACATATAATTGCTCAATAGATGTTAGCTATTAATAGTGTCAGTACTACTATCACTAATTCTTACATATGATTTTCAAAGATCTCCCCGTGAAGCAAGCAAGTCAGGAATCCAGGTTCTTATTTCCTGGAAGAGGAAGCAGAGGTTTGAGCAGGCGGGGAGGCTTGTGTGAAATACAGCCTCTAAGAGCCCTCCATCTATTCTTCCTTCCTTTATCTGTACACACCTTCCCTACCCTTTCTCCATATCCATGAGCCCCCACAGCCACACTTGTAATGCCGTCTTCATTTGTCCCAGCAACTTTTGTATCTGTCCTCACGTCTCCTGTTTTCGATTGTAAATAAATCACTCTTTCTTCTTATGCGCCAAGCTCAAACCTCAGAGGATTGCAGAGAATCTCAAATCTGGAAACTTTTGAATTGATAAATCATTTGCCTTTGTCCTGTGAGGCCCCACCGTGGGTGTAACTGCACTGCTCAGGCCTCCCCTGAGAAAGCTAGCAACTTGTGGGCCAGCACATTCACCTCTGTGACCTTCACCTTCTCTGCAGGATGTTAAAGCTAATTAAAAGTTGAGTGAATGAAATAAAGGAATGACTGGAGAGTCTGAAGAAATTTATAGTGCTGTGAAAGAAAAGCAACCTTGCTTGCTAAAGCAGACCAGCTGGCAGTCCAGGATCTAGAGGTTTTATTAAATTAATCAACACTGATACAGCCTGCATAGAGCCTGGCCCACTTAAGCCCCCCACCATGCATTAGCTACTATTACGATGAACCCAAGAGGTCATAAGACCTCAGACACATCTCTTCACTCTCCCTGTTCCCTGGCCAATAAATAATATTTTAGTTCTACCCTACTTTGCATAACTGGAGGGGTTATTAAGAAATAAAATAATATTAAGAAAGAAAATAGATTATGAAGACATGAAAATGCCCTGAAAATGTCAAAAGTGTGATCAAAATTTATGGCAACATTATTTTTACTAATTATTATCATTATATAAATACTTTTAGCCCATGGCAATAGGATCTGATGTGAAATATTACTACACAACTAACTGATTCTATTTGGGAAAAAGCAACTTTCTTTGTCTAGGGCTTTCATCCCTTTCCCAGGGAAGTACGTTTTTGGAGGTTGATGACTTCATCCCCCCTCCCCCCAGCTATCTTCATAGGGGCTGTACATCTGGATGGCATTGTATATGCTACAGGCCCTGAGGGCAGGGTCAGGCAGGGTAATAGGCTTAAAACAGATCAAGGGTGGCTTCTTCAACTCCGGATCTGAGAGAAAGCGGACTCAGAGTTGGAGCTGAGATTTGAGTTATAGGAAAACTGTATACTCTCCTCCAATTCATTATTCTACAAAATTAAGACATTCAACAGCTACTGGTTTTCAAGCTTTGGATCATCATCAGTTATCTGGAGGTCTTATTAAAACAGAGTACTGAGCCCTAGTCCCAAAGTTTCTGATTCAGGATGTCTGGGGTGGGTGGGGCCTCAGTGAACCTTTCTAGCAAGTTTCCAGGTGATGCTGACACGACTGGTCCAGGAGGATCACACCTATAGAATCACTGTCCTAGTGCTTTAGAGCACAGGCTCTGACATGGACTTAGGATGCCTGGGTTGAAATCTTAGCCAGCTGACCCTGTGACCCACTTACTTGACCCTTTTTGTGTCTTCATTTCCATAGCTGACAAATGGCTTGTTCTGTAGTTTAAGTGAGATAATAGTAACTCAGAGAGATGTAACAATTATATGAAAAGAATACATGCCTAATATTTGTATGGTGCTGAGCACATAATGAGTGATCAAGGTTAGCTGCCATTAGCACTATGCATATACATATTATTATACTTTCTATCTGGAAACTACTGGCACCTCAGTCTCCCTTATTTGACTGTGAGCAGCTTCAGGGTAGCAGCCCTGCCTTCTTCATTTCTTCATTTCTTCATTTTAGGTGTGTGCTCAATGCCAGGCGCAAGGAAAGAACTCACTGTAGAAATTCATTTATTCACTTTGTTATTTATTTATCCAATTGTGAACTAAAATAAAATCTTAAGCTCCCCCAGCAGCTGATTAACTGGACCCACCTCTTGGCCAAGAGAATCCCCTAAAACTGAGTTGGTAGTTGGGAGAAAGGAGATCAGACATGCCCATCATGTCCCCCTGCCTTCATTAACAGGCCTAAGGCTATGCAGACATACCTGCAGGTCCTGAATTCACATAACAAACCACTTAGTTTGGGCATATGCCCAGTAGTTTGTCTCTGATTAAGAAACACTTACCTTAACTCAAACATTCCTTTTCAGCTGACTTCTGGTCTATTAGACAAAGCCTAACTCTTTTCAACCAACTGTCAGCCAAAGAATCTTTAAACCCACCTACAACCTATGGGTGGACACTTTGAGATGTCCCACATTTTGGGTCCAAACCCATGTACACCTTCCACATATTGATCTATGACTTACCTATAATTCCTGTCTCCCTGAAATGTAAAAGGCAAACTATACCCCAACCACAGTGAGTCCACTTGCTCACGACTTCTTGGGTGTGTCTCTGGGTCATGCTTCTCAAATTTGTCTCAGAATAAAACTCTTTAAATTCTTTTACAGAGTATGGATTACTGAGCACTTACCGTGGGCCAGCCCAGCCTAGACATAAGGAATACAAGGAACAAGAAGCAACAGACTTTAGTCTTGTGGAGCTTAAGTGAGAGAAAGAGTTATTCGATAATACAACAAATAAAAGAGCAAAATAGTTGCTAATTATGAAAAATTCTTTGAAAGAAATGAAAAGTGCTGGAATAGAGGGCAAACAGGGATTTACTTCTGGGAAGGTCTCTCTGAGACTTAACTAATGAGATAGAGCCAACCATGGCGAGATCTGAGTACATTCCAGATGGCTATGCAAAGGCCCTGAGGCAGAAAGCAGCTTGGCCTGGTTAAGGAACTGAAAGAAGGCCTGCAAGCCTGGCATCCGTTCCATGAGAAGGGGGCAGAGTTGAGGATGGGGAGGAACAGGTTTATGGTGGCCACGTAGACCCAAGCTAGCGAGTCTATATTTAAGCAGAGGAATGACATAATCAGCTCAATACATTTAACAAGTCCCATTACTCTCTGGGAGGAGCATGATCAGGAAATAGGCAAGATGCTAAGAAAGGGGGTTATGTAGTGATGTGGGAAAGGGATGATGGTGGTGTAGAACATGAGATTGCGATGGAGGTTAAAATCATGTTCAGATTCAAAATATATCTTGTAGCTAGCACTGAGAGACTTGTTGATGAACTAGATGTGGGAGTTCAAGAGAAAGAAACAGAGGACTATTCTGTGTACTTAGTGAACACATCTCCAGCTGCGATCTCTTTATAAGGAGCTGCCACAGCTACTTAGCTTCCCATCTGCTCACATCTCCTTTCTGTTTTCCTTACCTAATTCAATCCCTCCCTTTCTTAGGGCCCATGGGGCTTTCCAAGGCTCTTTGAGGGTCCATGCCCTGATTTCCAAAGCTCTGCTGCCCAGTATTGATGTTTAGTATTCCAGAAGCTTAGATGTCCTGTTCCCCACAAAACGGAGGGAAGCAGGCCCTAGTGGGGGCGGGGGCGGGGGCAGACTTCAACAGAGCCACCACACCACTCAGCCAGTCAGCGGGGAGTGCATAAAAAAATAAAGCCATGCAGCACTCTGGGGACCTGGGGTGCTGGCAGGAAACGGAAACCAATTCAGCTGAACATTAACAGAGAGACAATGTTGTCTTGCTGGTTTGGGCCTCCTGGAGCTGGTGGGAACAGCAGGACCATCAGAAAAGCAGAGGGTATCTTCCCCGCCTATGTGGTTCCTGGGGTGCTGAGGACAATGTATTCTTTGATGGATGTTACAAATAAGGGAATGCGATCCCAGAGCCTGTTTCCCTCCCACCCCTGTGTCTCTCTCAAACCTAATCTCTCTTCATTTATCACTTTTCCTAAAATCTAGCCATTAAGACCAAGCCGAACTTAATTAATTATTTTTTCTCCATAATAATGGTCATGAATGTTGTCACCACTAGAATATTTTTCTTCAGCCTTCGATCCAGCTCCGTTTTTTGTGTTTGATATTTGTTTTTCCCTTTTCTTCCTTTCCTTTCCCTCAGTTGGCATGGGAACGCTGAAGCACCAGTTCAGGAAGACGCATCAACCCACTATGATAGGCCCCCCTCGCTGCCCAACTGCTTTGATATGTTCAAGGAGCAGACACACTTCTCCCTTGTGGAGGGAAATCTGGGAAGCAGTGGCCTTGCTGTTTTCCCGGTTGGTGGGCTCTCCAGCTCACGAATCCAGAGGTTAAAGTGACCTCGGACATTTGTCCATACCCCAGAGGAGGAAGTGTCTGAGCCAAGGTCACAGGGCAAGTCAGCAGTGTGCGGAGGGCTTAACACCAGGTCTTTTTATGCTGTTGGAATGCTGCGTGACCTCTTAGCATCATCTTGGACTTTTCTGGGCCTTCACCCACTGGCAAAATCAGATTGGGAGCTGCTCTTTTCCTCCAAGCCATGCTGTGAGGATCAAGTACGATGGATGTGACTGGCACACAGAGTGAATGGTGAATGTTTCTTTTAACCTCAAGATTCCAAGCATGGGTCTAACAGATAGATGATCATAAACAGTTATTCAACTGATGTAAAATTAAAGGAAATGGTTACCATATTCATGCTTCAGAAGTGGATGTGGTGAATTTCTATTCATCTATTCAGTCCTTTATCTGCTCCTCCATTCATGGGCCACTCTTCAAATCCTGAACGCCAATGAAAGGCCAGGCTAATCTGGTTACAACCTGGTTAAAAATGCCATCTACCCCAGCCCCGGAGAAATGTGGGATCCCACAAGGAAGACAGCCTCTTTTTTAAATTTTGTTTTCAATTGGCAAATAATAATTGTATATAAGGCACTATGTGACGTTTTGATACATGTATACTTTGTGGAATGAGCAAGTCAGGCAAATTAACATATTCAGCACCTCACATATTTATTATATATCATTTATTCCTTTATGGTAGAACACTTAAAATATACTCTAAGCAATTTTTAAAGGCATTATATATTATTATTAACTATAGTCATCTTATTCAACAGATCACCAGAACTTACTCCTGTCTAACTGAAACTTTGTACCCTTTGGCCAACAACCCCCAGCCTCTGGCAGTGACTATTCTACTCTCTCCTTCTGTGACTTTGCCTGTCTGAGATTCCACATATGTGTATGACCATGCCACTTTTCTCTTTCGTTGCCTGCTTTATTTGACTTAGCATAATGTCCTCTAGATTTCTCCATGTTATCACAAATGACAGGATTCTTTCCTAAGGTAAAAAACACTTTTTTCCTAGTATTCCTTTGTGTATCTTATCACATCTTTTTTTTAATCCATTTGTCTTGATGGACACTTCCTTGCCTTACCTATTGTGACTATTGCGATGAACATGGGCGTGCAGATCTCCTGGACATACATATTTCTTTCTTTTTTTTTTTTTGACATACATATTTCAATTCCTTTAGACATATGGCCAGAGATGGGGTTGATGGATCATGATAATTCTATTTAGTTTTTTGAGGAACCTTCATGCTATTTTTCAAAATAGCTGCAGTAATTTACACTCCTTCCAACAGTGTACAAATGTTCCTTTTTCTTCACATCTTTGCCAGTACTTGTTATCTCTCATCTTTTTGATAATAACTATTCTAACATATGAGAGGCAGTATCTCATTGTGGCTTTAATTTACATTTCCCTGACGATTAATGACATGGAACAATTTTTCCTATGTCTGTTGACCATTTGTATCCCTTCTTCAGAGAAATGTCTATTCAGGCCCTTTGCCCAGTTTTAAACAAGGTTATTTCTTTCCTTCCTAAATGTAATCTCTATCAAAATTCCAATGTAATTCTTCCCTGAAATAGAAAAAAAGTTCCTAAAATTTGTAATAAAACCACAAAAGAACCTGAATAGCTGGAATAATTTTGAGCAAAAATATACCTGGAGGTATCCCACTATCTGATTTCAAGTATGTGTTTTACAAAGCTATAGTAATCAAAACAGCATGGTACTGGCATAAAAATAGACACACAGACCAATGGGAAAAAAGTAGAGCACTCAGAAATAATCCCACACATCCACAAGTGAATTCATTTTCAATAAAGGTGCCAAAAACATAAAATGGAGAAAGGATAGTCTCTTCAGTAAATGGTGCTGGGGAAACTGGCTATCTACATTCAGAAGAATGAAATTGGACTTTTTGTCACCCTTATGCAAGAATTGACTCAAAATAAATTAAAGGCTTAAATTTAAGACCAAAATTTTAAAGCTACTAGAAATACATATGGGTAAAGCTATATCACATTGGTGTGGGCAAGGATGTCTCACATATGACCCCAAATACACAGGCCACCAAAGACAGTCTTGTAAAAAACTCATCAACACATGATGGGTTATAGCAATAACATTGTGGAAAGGTATAGTGTTGCTCCCTTGAGTGTGTGGTACTTACCACCTACACAGCCAGGAGAGCCTTCCCTGAGTTCAGTAAATTTTCATTGGGTCATAAATGGTGACTAGAAGTTTCTTATCCCAGCATAACCAAAGTGTGGGCATATGTTACAGCAGGGTGTTTTGGGGAGCCCACAAAACTATGTTGAGACAAAACAGACTTAATATCTACTGGGCATAACAGGTCCTATGCTCAGCATTTCACAAGCAATTTTTCATTCCATGCACGTAAAGACCATTTGTGATAGGGACTGCAATGAACCCCATTGGAAAAAATTGGAGATATTACATAATGTTCCCCAAGTTTTCACGGGTGTGAATGGGCAGATATAGAATCATGTGATGTTTGAAACGAGAGAGTGGGTTCATGATCACTACTCTTTTGATCTCTGTTCAACAGAGATACGTGGGGGATGGAGGCTGTTAAAGCAGCCAGGGTCACACAGGGGAACTGAAACAAAGAGAGCATCAGTGAGCTGCCCAGGATCACAGGCGAACCGCGACAGAACTGAGGGTTAAGCCCAGCCGTCCTATTTCCATCTTTCCTCTGGACCACAGTGTGGCTCACTGACTCAGGACAAATGAAGCGGCCAAGATAGAAAGTGTCAAAAAAATCAGCCCTCCTCCTGAGAAATACCACATACCCTGTGCATCTCTTCCACTGTTCTGCTTGTGTTAGGTTTTCCCGGGGATCTGCGTTGGCGGGGGAATTCAGAGTATTTGTGGATAACAGATGTGCATATTTTCTTGGTCTAGTGAGATGAAGAGAAGTGGGAGGAGGCTGGGCATAGGGCCAGCCCTCAGCAGCACTGTCAGAATCCCAGGTCTAGTCTGTAGGACTCCCTCTACTCCCACCCTCCTCCACCCTTTTATTTAAGCTTCCTTTCGGATCCTATGTACATCTCTGTAGTCTCACTTATCACAGAGGAAACACTTCAATTACCAGGTATGTAAGTGAATTCAGGCCGTAAGAAATACTATAGCCTGAGTAGCTTAAATAACAAAACTTTATTTTTTCACAGTTCTGGAGGCTGGAAGTGCCAGCTTGGCTGGGTTCTGATGAGGGTTCTCCTTCTGTCTTGCAAGGGTCTGCAATCTCACTGTTGTTCACATGGCCTTTCCTTGGTGCATCTATACAGAGAATGAGAGACCGCAAGCTCTCTGGTGTTTCTTACAAGAGCATTAATTTTCTCATGAGGATCTCACCCTCATGACCTCATCTAAACCTAATTACCTCCCAAAGGCCCCATCTCCAAATACCATCACATTGATGAGTAGGGCTTTAACATATGAATTTGATTGCAGGGGTGGGGGGGTGGGGGGGATAATGCAATTTAGAAAACCATAGATACAATACTCAGAAAGATTTATCTTTATTGGTTGAGGGATGCTAGAGAGAGCAAGTTTGAAGCCAATGGAAGACTTTTTTTTTTTGGAGACAGAGTCTCACTTTGTTGCCCTTGGTAGAGTGCTATGGCATCATAGCTCATGGCAACCTCAAACTCTTAGGCTCAAGCTATCCTCTTGCCTCATCCTCCTGAGTAACTGGGACTGCAGGTGCCCACTACAATGCTAGCTATTTTTAAAGACTGGGGTCTTGATCCAGCTCAGGTTGGTCTCAAACTAATGACTTTTTACCAACAGTGCTACAGTCACTGGGCCATTGAGGTGGACATGGTGAGCCAATTCTGCAAAAGAGCCAGGTATCTAATAGCCTTCCTGATTGAAAGACTTCCAGAAATAGAAATAGCAAACCCTCACCACTGCTAGCCAGTCCACACTCTCAGGATGGGCTCTGCCAGGTTGAGTCACTATGCCAAACAAAACCATGTGTTTACTGGTTTTTGTTTTGGCCCCTGGAGCCACAGAGAATAAATGATCCTTTTCCAAAGATGATTGCTTAGATGTCTGGGGATAAAACTTGACCTATACTTAGTTTTTCCTTCTCAGAGCCTGTGACTATTCCTCACTGGAAAGGCTTTATAAGTCTGGCACAATTATTCTTACAACCTCTGTGTGAAGGCCAAGCACCCAAGGTAAAGTGGGGCCAGTCACTGGATTTCCTTATTATATTCCCCCTGCCCCATCATGTAAAGGGCTTGGGCAGGATAAATTTGGCTGCCTCGGGGCCACAGCAAACTGCCCCCACCCCAATCTCATCATATCTCCCTCAGCCTCTCTGTATAATCTGCCTTTTATTTTTGATATTAATGTTATATGTTGCATGAAAAAATATCATTTCAATCTGTCTATTTTTGAAACAGATTTGTTTTTATTTTTGTTTTGACAGCAGTGTGGAGGCTGGTGTTATTTCCTGGCTGGACATCTGAAGGTGGGCTACCGACAAATGGCTTTGCAAGGACAAGGAATAGGAAGCAGGGCAGCGAGGCTTGTCCATGCCACTTTGGCTAGTGCTTTCCCTGAGTCCGCCAGTTGTTTCTGAGATAACCAGCAGTTCCTTATTCTGGGTAAAAACTGTCTGCAGGACTGGCTCCAAAAATGGATAGGCAGCCTGGAAGAGTGAAAAGCAGCCTCTCTCGGTGGTCAGAAGTCCTGGGTTAGAATCATGACAAGCCACCAACTGACTGCAGACAAGCCCCTTTCTGCTCTCTGGGCCTTAGTTTCACCACATGTAAAACAGAGGATTAAATTAAACCTTGAATCTCATAAGATATTCACAACCAATTCAGGAAAAAGAAGGACCATACGTTTGGAAGGTGCATCCTCTACCCTCTTTTCAGAAATTAACAAAACAGGCTAACATCTTAAGGGATCCTCAGAATCCTAAAGCACAGAACCCCTCCTGCTTTGTGTGCTCCAGATGACTAAATTTATGACCACGCAACCTTCTCTCATCACCCCCAATTTCCCCACCCCAAACATCAGAATTCTAATGAGACGCATGAACTCGATGAGTTCCTAATGACCTCTAAAAATGAGCCCTTGAGTGTCTGTAGGTAGAAATGTAGATATTCTGCATCATTTGGCATCAGGTGACTTCATTCTTGGCTGAGGATTATTAGAAATTGCTAAATAACATTATCCTTATTTACATAATTAGCAATTGCTAATAACACCATCCTTATTTACATAAAAAGAGAGTCTTTGGAATATTGGCTAGGAACTTTTTAATTTATTATTCCGTCTCTGAAATACACTTTCCTGGCCTTCAAAACCTTCTCTAGTCTGATACCAGCCTACTTCTCCAAATGTAGTTTCCAGGGCTCCACGGAAACCCTCACACAAATCTCCAAACTCACCATGGTAACTTGTCCCCTCTTTCATGACCTCTTTTTTTGGTCATTTCACCTTAACCTTCCAATTCCCACCTACGATCCTAGACAATTCTTTTTCCCAATGCCCTCTAGACCTGTAGGATACTGCATCAAAGCAACATTAAACTCAGATCAGTACCATCATCTCCCTAAGTCAAGAAAGCTGAAAAATACATTTCTGAAACGGTCTCAATTACAAATGTTTTTTAAAAAAGAGTCAAGTCCTGATTAATCCCCAGTTTTATCCTAAAATTCACTTTCCCAGAGCAGTTCAATCCTCAAACACTTTCGTGAACATTGCCCTATATTTCACTCCAGCAGCAATGAGCTATATATTTAGTTAAAGCATTTTGCCTTCTTGCTCCCAAATAAGTGCAAGGCCAGATTTAAATTTTACTTTATTTTATTATTGTAAGGCAGCTGACTCCAAGCAAGACCTGGAGAAGGAAAAAGAACCATCTTGGCAGACAGTAAAAGGAAACTAGTAGCAGAGTGGCTTTATCTGGGGGTTTTGTTGTTGCTGTCATTTTCAGATCAAAGAGGCTTTAGATCTAGAGATCACCTCACTAAATTACAAAATCCCATCCAGACCATTTTTATTCTCTATGCCCCTCATTTCAACGTGAATGTTAGATTTTCTGATGAAGGCTCTGGAGGGCATTTCCAAAGAAGCGTGTCATCACAAACAATTACACTGAACAAACAAGAATAGCTTCCATTTATTGGGCCACTTTACTCTGCACCATGCCTTATGCTAAGCAGTTTCCAAGTTTCTCTCTTTCAATCAGCATAACTCTGAAAGAAATGTATTACTACTCTTGGTTTATAAAGAAACCAAGACTTCGAGGGGTTAAGTCAATTATAAAGATCACACAGGATCCAAAATTAGAAAATTATCTCCAAAGTCCTTGCTCTTAACCATTGTATTACCCAGAAAATACTTAGAGAATCTACCCAAGGTAATTGAGTTGCAAATAAAATCTGTTGCTCCCACCCAAAGATCTCAGGGTCTTGACAGTAAACAGGAAGCACGACCTTTTCTCAAGGTGACAGAAGACAGAAAGTCAAAAGGCCAATAAATGTACAAAAAAGGGAGCTGGTAAAATAAAGGAAAAGGAAACCGGCTATAACTAAAGGGCTGAGAAACGGCTTCACAGGACTGTGGTGGTGTCTGAGATGCACCTCGGAAAGTAGGCTGGTTTCTTTATCTCACACTTTCATCACTAAATCCTGGTAGCACCGTTTTCAAAATACTTTATAAATCTTACCCCTTCTATCTCTCCTTTGCCACCACCTTGTCCAAGCCACCATCATCAGTCATCTAGACTTTTGCAGGAACCTCTGACCTAATCTCCCTGAGTCCCTCCTGGTACATTGAATTTTTTTTTTTTATTATGGAATTACACATCCATGCCCTTTGCCATGGGACTTGGTAATTCCCTTAGAAGGCAGAGTGAATTTTTCTGCCCCCTGAGTGTTAGGTGGAGGCATACATTTTTCTGGAGCCAATGGAATATTAAAGGACTTAGTGGACGTGACACAAGCTAAGCCTTTTTTTTTTTCACCTCTTAATTTTTTTTAATTAAATCATAACTGTGTGCATTCATGCGTTTATGGGATACAATGTGCTGATTTCATATACAATTTGGAATGCTTACATCAAACTGGTTAACATAGCCTTCCACCTCACTTACTTAATTACTGTGTTAAGACATTCATACTCTACTCTTAATAGATTTGAACAAGCTGAGCCTTTAAATACACTTGCATGATGCAGCTTAGCCCCTCTATGAGAGAAACAGGTCTTTTTGTAGCTGCTGTCCCCTGACTCTCAATCCCTAAGGAAAGATGCATAGGGCAGACCTAAACGCTCTAGTTCAGCCTCATCTAGCCTAGAACCTAGTCAGAACCAGAGCCAATCCGCATCTGCAGGCTGAAATCTGCAGGCTATGATTATTACAGTTTTTTTAATGTTTTTGTTATAAGCCACTGATATTTGGATGTTACAGGTAGTCCTTGAGTTATAAACATTTTACTTACATACAACTCACACTTACAAACTATTATAGTAAGTCCCCAAGTCATAAAGGTCCAACCGATGCACAACTCTAACTTGTGAATGGAGGCTACTGCAGACAGTAGGTGAACATAACTCTTCTATTTGAATACAAACTCAACTGAAGAACAAACCATACTGAATCTATCTCATTTGTAACCCTGAGGCTGCCTCTATTTGTTATGCGGCAAAAACTGACCAAGGCATATTGTTTTCACGTCCATTTATCACTTCCCCCTTCTCCACAGAGGAGCCACAGCAATTTTTTAAAAGTTAAATCAGATCATCACATTGTCAAGCTTAAAAGCTGTTAGTAATTTTATTGTATTTAAAGTCTTAATTCCTTTTCGTGGCTGACAAAACACCCTGCCTAACACTTTGCTCAGCAGGCGTTAGCTCCTCTGCCCTTCTTTCTGTTCTTTGAATATACAAGCTCATTCTCATCTTGAAGCCTTTATACTTACTGTCACTTTTACCTGGAAAATTCTAGAGTCTAGATCTCTACTGTCTAATATGGTATTCACTAGCAACATATTTACATTAAAATTAAAGAAATTAAATAACATTAACGATTTAGTTCCTCAGTCATGCTACTCACACTGTGATTGTGTAATAAACATATGGGGTTAGTGGTTACCAGGTATAGAATGGCTCTCATCATTGCAAAACGCTCTATGAATTATAACAAGGCTCAGTTAAAATATCACCTCTTTAGAGAAGCTGGCCCTGACTACCCCTTCAAAGAATCTCTCCAGCTTATTTTCTGCCCTTTAACTCCATTTGGCTATGTTTGTATTATTTATCAAGTCTTTGAACTCATTATATGTTTTTGTTCCCCAGAATGTAGACCCTAAGTAAGAATGCATCTTGTTGGTTTTGTTTTCTCTTGTATCTGCCAGGTTTAGAAGAGTGTGTGTGCTCAGTAAATATTGGGGGATTGAACAAATAGTGAATGAATGAAAGAGGTAATAGCAGTTGCTGGTGAGGACTATTCCAGGTGGACGCAGTAAGCTGGAACAAAGCCATAAGAGAGTGAGAGATGTGTTTGTGGTGGCAACAGGTAGTCTAGTTTGGCTAGAACATAGAGTGTGTGGTGTAAGATGAGTCTAAAAAGGTGGCCAACTGAGACCATATGTTTAAGAGACTCATATCCTGGGACAATTTCGAACTTAAAACAAGATGAACAAGATCATCATCACCACTGATGATTTTTTTTTTTTTGACACAGGAAAGTTTCATGACTAGAAATAGTCTTCAGTAAGTTGATTGTCCACTTCCAACTGTGAGACAAGTGGATTACATCATGGAGACGAGTCAGAAAGCCATAATCCAGTGAAAAAAGAAAAAAAACGGCAATAGAGTCAAGAATCATAGTGGTTGTGAAATCTACATATCGCATTTTTTATATGGAGACGTTAACAGAATCTGAGGAGTCGAACAAGACACTCATATTTTGAGCCTAAATGATTCAACAAAAATAAAGTTAAGAAAGAGCAATGAATTTGGCAAGAAAAATGTCCAATTCAGTTTTTGATATGTAAAACTCAAGAGTGGATAGGCATGACTCTTGGGGAAAGGGTAGACATTGGGGAAAGAAAAGAGCAGGAGCCACAGTGGACCCCAAAGGTAGAGGTTGAGGAGAACATAGCCCCATAAAGCTTAGGGTCCTTAGGGAGGGATGTAAAGACCCTCATAGGCATTAGGCCATAAGAAAGAAAGCGAGAATACAGCTACATCTGCTAATGAGAAATCCATCCCTAGCCCTAGTGAACTGCTTCATTACATCAGAGTAGAAACTACATTTTAAAGTACTCAGAGTGAACATGGAGTAAGAAATACGAATTGGTAAGTACAGCACAAGTTATTTTCCCAAAGCTAACATACTACCATGATTCTAGATTTCATATATACCCTTATGGACTTCCCACACCCCTACATTCCTGCATTTCAGTATCATGGAGGGCTTGCCTTAAATGTTCTATGCCCTCCCTTATAGCTGGGCTGCCTCCATAGCCTTTGCCAGGTAGGTAAATGATGCCGGAGCTTATCTTGCTTGCCCAAGAGGGACTCTTTTCTAATTAACCACCTCAATTAACAAATAGAGTTTGGCACAGAGCTAAGATGAAGTTCTTCGATTTAACATTTCCTTCACACATAATTTAAATCTCAGAATCCTTTTTATAATCACACACTTGGAAGGGGATCTAGAAGCCATCTAGTTCATTTTCTTCCTCTGTGAAAGAATGAATATATGTATGAAACACACACACACACTCTCTCTCTCTCTTCCTGCCATCCTAATAAGCAACGACTCTTAACTATTTTGGACTATTTTGGAGCCAAGACAAGAAGTATAGCCAATTTCATCACCTCTCTGTTAGGAGTTCCCTAGCATACCTCATCCTCTCTGCCTTGCTATGCTTAGAGGCTTTCAATGCCGTTCGCCTTTGAGCCTTGCCTGTAAGTACATCTTTGCCAGCCCTTGACTTGCACATATGATATTGTGGAGATAAGTTAGCTTCTGCCCCCAAGACAGGTGAGTGACCTAGTTTGCAGGAAATTTTTCCAGGGCACCTCATTCTTCTCTGCCTAGACTAAGATTCTCAATCCAATTTGTTCTTGGTGCTAGTTTTTTGCATTCCACAGGGGATCATACTCCCATTGGGTTCTTTTTTCTAATGTCTGAGTTCACAAGTTGCCTCCATAGAGAGGCCTTCTTTGAACACTTAAAGTGTCTTGAATACCTAATCCAGGTGTGTTCTTCTTTACCACAGTGACTGCGTCACCACATCCAATTTTCTTTATGACCCTAGTAATGATCTCTCTCTTTTTTTTACTAAGTATATATATTGCCTATCTTCCTAACTAGAATACATGCTTCATGGAGACCAGAATCATATCTATCACTCCATGGTGTGCCCTCAGTGCTCAGCAAAGTGTGGAATGCAGAAGTGGTTGTTTCTATTGGCCAGCTTTTGCTGTAAAATAAACCACCCCCAATTTTCAGTGGTATATAACAATGAGCATTTACTACAGTGTTCAAAGGTCTGCAGAAGGCTAGGACAGCTGTACTTCAGTCTTTAGTCTGTGAGTTGTGGGTGGCTGGGGCATCTCTATTTTATTTCTGTTTCTTATGAACTGGCAGGCTCTCTAGGGCAGTGATTCTCAACCTTTCTAATGCTGCAACCCTTTAATACAGTTCCTGTGGGTCTTAACCTACAGTTTGAGAACCGCTGCTCTAGGGCATGTTCTTCTCATGGCCTCTGCTTAAAACATATCTATTAATATCTAATTTTCCAAAGCAAGTCACATGATCCAATGTAACATTAATGGGGCAGGGAGGCATACTCTTCTTGAGGAGTTTGGGAGAGATACAAATAATTGGCAAGTAATAATCTGGTCTACCATGATGCTCCACAAATACCAACTATTGAATAAATGAATGTCTCCTTATGTATCAGTTGACCTTTTCAGGTACACCACTTCTCATTCATTATGGACTTGTGTCTCATCAGTGTCAGTTTTAGAATTTCAGTCATGTAAATTCATGACCTAATATAAAAGAACCATACCACCCTGTTCTTCAAGGGGAGCCAACTTAAGTTCTCTGCCTGTTTAACAGAGGTTAAATCCTCCTTCATTTGATCCTGGCTCTCGCTATCTCCCCTTTTCAGGCATGGGGAATGTTTCATTCCTGCCAAAAACTTGAGGGGATGGAACCAATTAGAAGAATCTACCATCTGGTGGTGTGGGCTCATCAAATTTGCAGCCAAGTTTCCAACTGGGACTGTTAAAGAGTTTGTGCGCAATAGCTCAAGTGTTTTAGTAGAGCAGGAAATGTCGTGGTCACTCAGTACGAGTATAGGTCCCTCAAGATCACCTTAGGGCTGACAGCCTCAACATATTATCAAAGCAGGTTCAAGGGAAGATCCCTTGTCACCCCCATATGGGGGTGGACAGCACTTCCTAAAAATGTTCCATAAATATAGGTTTGCTCCTGGCTGGGCAAAGATTATCAAAGACTCTTCACAGCTTTGACTAACTCATAAGCTTGATTTCAAACCAATTGCTGCCCTGACCTCTGATCTTGTTTTTACCTGCCAGAATTCCTTCTATGTTCTTTTCTTGTGGATGGATCTTCTGCCTTTGTTGATCATTGGTCTATGTTGGTCCAGCTCCAGCCTGTCTGATTTTTCTCTTTTGAAGAGATGTGCAATGGGAGGTAATCTATGAGTTTTTTATCTGTTTTTGTTTTGTTTTGTTTTAATCTACTGAGAATCCAATCTGCCTTCTTTTGGTAATACATCCTGATTTCCTTTGGGGGAATTACTCCTTCTCCATGTCTGTATAGTTTGGGTAGTCTAATTTAAAGCAATGATCATTTTAGTCCTTCTCACCATCCCAAGTTCCAAGAATGATCATTTTATGAGGCCCAGGCAGCCAAAAGACTACAATATCCTGGCTACTGTGTTGCATTCAGAGATGAGTACGTGTCCCAGGTTTCATTCAATGACTTCAGGCAGATGAAGGCCGCCGGTGTTAGAATCTGGTATGTGGTACACATATGCCTGAGAGTAAAGCCAATTTAAACAAAAGCAAAGCCTAACACTCTGGAGAGTGTATCTCAGTCCTGATGACATCATTCAAGTTCTAGGATTCAGCCATACCTGAAGCCAAAACTGTCCACTTGGTTGGGTTTTTTATCATGTGCCATCAAAAGAGTCTAGATTGCTTATCACTTAAATGTGGTTTCATTTTTGTTTCTATAAACAATGGTTTGTTAACCCAGAGACCGAATCATAAGTGAAAAGAAAAGCTTCCAGATTTAGTGCTGCTACGTATGAGTATTTGAACCTAGGATAAACTGAGCTTGAAGATTTCAAATTTCCCTATCCACAAAATAGATTAAATCATAGATAACAGTCACCTTCATAGGAAAACACTAAAGATTAATTAGCCATATTGTCCTTGTGAGCGTTTATGTTAATAGATAAAAAGCTTGGTTAATTACACTACCCTTCACTTGCCTAGCACTTCTGATATTTCAAAGCTCTTTCATATAAGTATTGGCATTTGCCTGTGCTAATAACCCTGAAAATCTGGCATTTCCAACCCATATTATACTTTGGAAACTAAACTGGATACAAAATCTTCTCAAGGTCATACAGCAAGGCAATGTCAGAATTGGCATTGAACAAGTTATTTTAAATCCTGCATATACTAATCATTCTATAAAATATCATTGGAAAGTGTTATACTGATCTGTAATGTTCTTAAAATCAGAAAAAAATATATACGGATGATTAACATTTTATTGAGATAATCATCATAGCCTTGTTTTCAAGAAAAACATTAGAAATAAATAAGATATTCAATAAAAGGAGATGGTTTAAATAAATTGGGGTATGTATGTGCAATGGACTTTTAGGAAGCCATTAGAAATGAATATGTAATAGTAGAAGTACTAAGTAAATCAATCATGTTATAAGATGGCCATATAAATCTATTAATTTTTAAATTGCTAAGTTCAGCAAAAAATGGAAAGCATATTCTTAGTAGTATAGTTACAAAAATTTTGGGTTTTGTGTTTGCTGTCTGTGTTCCCGTGGCTTTCTATAATATACATGTTACTTTTGTAGACAAAATAAAAGGTATTCTCAAAAAGTGCATTTCCATTGTCAAGGGTCTACACAGTGAATACACTGAAACTGGACTAACCATTGGGTGTTAATTTCATCATCCTCCAAGTGCCTCATTATCCACAATTTTGCCTACATTTCTTTGAGACTCTTCCTGTGCCTCCTATGGGCTTCCCTGTAATCTCTGGCTAGCAAGCTGGGACACACCAAGTCACAAGAGCAGTCAGGAGTGAAGAAAGATTTCCAGTAACCTCAGCACTCCCCAGTCAAAGCTGGCACGTGGCACTACAGGCTTTGTGAAAATGCAGAGAGCAGTGTGAGGAAAGTGGCAGGTGCCAATGCAAGGGGAGGAGGGCTGCTGTAGCAGGGGGAGCCCAGGACCCAAAGGGACAGCAAACGGACAGCCAGTGGAAGAAGAAAAGCTCTCCCAGTCTACATACCTAGGGATTAAACTCTACTGCTTCTGGCTCCTTCTGAAAGCTGTTTCCTCATCTGTGAAAAGGGGGCAATAAAAGTGCCTATGTCACAGCATTTTATTGAGTGGAAAATTGATTAGAAACTTACTATTATTTGGTCCTGTCCATCATAACCACATATGGTTGACATTTTTACTACCACCTTCTTTTGAAAGAAATGGAGTCTCAAAAAAGAGTTGACCTGCATCAGCCATGGCAAAGTTAGACCTTGAACCAGAAATCTTTCATTTAGAAAATGGAAACAGGCTCAGTGCCTGTGGCTCAAGTGGCTAAGGCGCCAGCCACATACACCTAAGGTGGCGGGTTCAAATCCAGCCCAGGCCCACCAAACAACATAGATGACTGCAACCAAAAAAAAAAAAATAGTCAAGCGTTGTGGCGGGCGCCTGTGGTCCCAGCTACTTGGGAGGTGGAGTCAGGAGACTCGCTTGAGACCAAGAGTTGGAGGTTGCTGTGAGCTGTGATGCCATGGCACTTACCCAGGGGGACAGCTTGAGGATCTGTCTCAAAAAAAA